>ML786333.1:1061629-1102019 GCA_009831015.1 Picea engelmannii | reverse complement strand
GTAATGTCTACTTTTAAAGCTATAAAAATTGCTGAAATATTCATGAAAGACATTTTTAGACTGCATGGTATTCCTAAAATGGTAGTTTTAGATAGAGACGTAAAATTTACATCTTCTTTTTGGAAGGAATTGTTTGCAGGACTAAACACTAACTTGAACTTCAGTATGAGCTATCATCCACAAACGGATGGATAGACTGAAAGGACAAACCAAATCATAGAGGATATGCTTCGCATGTACGTAAGAAAAAAACCGAGCAAGTGGGAAGACTACCCACACTTGGTAGAATTTGCATATAACGATGGGTACCAAACTTCGGCTAAGTTAAGCCCTTTTGAAATACTGTATGGCAGAAAGTGTACAACTCCAATTAGCTGGGATAACCCAGCTGACAGACTCATGGTTGTACCAGATATGCTCCAAGAAATGGAGAACATGGTAAGAAAGGTACAACAGAACTTGAAAGAAGCACAGGACAGACAGAAGAGTTATGCAGACCAGAAAATGAGACACTTGGAATTTCAAGTGGGAGACCATGTTTACTGGAAAGTCAAAGCCCGAAAAAGCTCGCTGAAGTTAGGGAACTGTGCCAAGATGGCACCCAGGTTTTTTGGGCCCTTCGAGATAATAGCTCGAATTGGACCCGTAGCATATAAACTTGCACTTCCAGCTAATCTAAGAATTCATAATGTATTTCATGTTTCTTTGTTGAAAAAGTATATTCATGACCCTACTCATATGATTGATTGGAACTTGGTGCAGGTGGAACCCAAAGGCGAGTTCTAGGTGGAACCCCTGCACATTCTGGACCGGAGAGAAATAACACTTTGGAATAGAGCCGTCGCTCAGGTAAAGGTGCAATGGAAGCACTTTAGTCCTGAGGAGGCCACTTGGGAGTTGGAGGGAGATTTGCGGAAATATCATCCAACCTTGTTCCAAGAAGGGAACAAACACTGAGGACAATGTTTTACTGAAGGGTGAAAGGATGTGATATCCCCAAAAATAAAATATTTTTGAAATTTAAATTCATTGGAAATTTATTCCATTTTTAGTAAATTCAAATTTGGGAAATTTTTTCCATTTATAGAAATTCTGAATTTCGAATTTAATAATTGTAATTAATTAACATGACTGTTGGGTAGAGACCTGATTTGACCCAACTAACTATTTGACTATGACACTTGTATGAAAACATAATATTTTAGATTAATTGCAGGAGGACAAATTGAACAACCATGTTGAATTTAGTTGACCATGACTCCATGAGTGGGGAACATGTTAGAACTACCCCTAGGCTGATTGTTACAAGTGGAAAATCAGTGATTTGGCTATTGGCAGCCCCTAAAAATCAGGGATTTAGAAAGCTGCGAAAATCCCCAAGGGAGGGAAAAAGACATGGGAAAAATTGATAAATAGCATATGTGAGGAGGCAGGATGCTGCCAAGTATGCGGAGAAAAGGGACTATGGATTTTCCTTGCTATTATGAGAACTGCTGAGTAAGTGTGAGGCAAGAGGATAACTACTGGAATTGTGGACATTGTTGAGGAGGAGTCTTCCAAATTCTCCCTCATGGATTCATGGTCAGGCTAGGGGGTGAACCGGGCAAGAAATTTTGGCTGCCTATTCTACGATTGGGAGGAACGTGGCTGTTCCCTTTGCCTTCCCGCAAAACTAGTTCAGATATGTTGATCTACTCCTTCTCTATGTTAAATAATCATTTATACTGGTGATATGTATATGTTAATTCTGTATTGAAGTACTTCCATGGGAGAAATCTGTCGTGTCATAATCCATTTCTGTAATAGGAAAAACTTATTTGTTTGTAATCATTTCATCGCTTTATGATGGCGGATCAATGGCCATCTTGACCCTTCAAGACGTGAGGGTTCACTGTCAAGTGGTGGCCATCTTAGCCTTTGCAGGTCACCAAATACCATCACCGCCCTGATTTAATTTTTCCTAAGGTCGAAGGGGCAAGTTTCGTTCCCATAAATACTTGAAACATATTGTAATTACGGACACAGAGGGTGATATAACTTGAAATAATTTCCTGAATTGATTTGGTTATTCCCTGTTTTGGAAGTTTTCTCTGCAATTATGATTTTCTGTTATTGAGTTTGTAAACTCATTTTATTTCTTGATAAATTCATTTTTTGAGAAAACACAATAATTATTTGTTTTTACCAATTACGAACCTGATCATTTATTTATTCTGAGTTTATTTGTTGGCCTGTGTGATTTAAAAAAGAAATTAAATACAAAATTGATACTTCGGCATTCGGGACTTGCTTGTTACATATATGCAGAGTTCCTTTTCTTTACCAAACACCGAAACCTGAAATTGTTGGGCCCACACCCTAATCTCATTTCGCAATTTGACATTTCCTATTTCATTTTTTTTGTGTGTCAGGTGTTCGTAAACCCCGAATTTCCGAACCCTGAAACCCCGAAGTGTTGGTCCCACATTCCTTTCACATTTTCGCAATTTGGGAGTTGTTGTGTGTTGGTGTTTGGCATTTGAAATCGTGAAATCCTGAACCCTGAAACCTCGAAGTGATGGGCCCATAGTCTTCCCACATTTCGTGATTCGACAAACAACATGGTCTTTTGTTTTTTTTTGTGTTCAACATTTGTAATCGCGGAAACCCAATTGACCTCTATTTTTTCATAAAACTGTGGGAACATAGTAAGAATTATTTGTTATAGGAACAAATCTAATACTGTAATGAATGGACTGGTAGAAATGATGGAGGAGGTAGAATAGAAGTAACAAATCATATTACAAGTCACTATGTACAGAGCATGACAAGTACATAAATTATTGTATATGAAAGTATTAAACTAATTAAGCAGATTTTTAGCGCGATTTTTTTCTAAGAGTTCTACTTGCCATGAGTTCATACACCTTTAAGTATTCGAAATTTCGTAATTAGACTATTTTTTAATGGCATAAATCGTAGAGAACAAGATGGGATCCTTCGAGTTAACTATGCTTTATGTGTAAGCTACTGGTGTGTAAGAATGAGACCCAAGTTAGGTAGATATACTTGCATGTTCATATTTTCTGTAAGTAAAGATGCAGGACAGTAGCACATAACTGAGCTTTCCAATTATTAAACTAGAATCAAGATGAAACTATACCTATGACAGTGCATCGCTCTATATATATCTAGAGAAAGCTATAGGTATGTACATACTTATAGGTGGAAATAAGTACATATGTTAATGGAGAGTTAAAGCGAATTCCCTACTGTAAGAATGATAATATATGCCTTTATACGCGCACATAGCAGACATTCAAATTACCTACTGTTCTAGCAGTCATGAAGATCCAACCTTGCATTTAAAAGAATAATTAAATGTGTAGAACTTATTACTTTGACAATCCCAGACTCCTTGCCCTTCCAACTCTCGGTCGCCGAAATGCTGAAAAGGGCTTAACGGTTCTGGATCTCCCTTAGCCTCCATCCATGTGACCACCACTCTGTGACCATGCGCTGAACGTCAAAGAGCTATTAGATTTTCGCGATTCAGGGAATCACGATGCAATCATTCCTCTTGTTCTAGGTCCTTCGAACTCCTGGACCCCGAAATGAAGAAATCTCTCCCTTGAGAGATCAACAATCCAGATTCATCTTGAACTGATGACCACGATCCCACTGGATCGATGATCCACAACCTTTCGGGATTTTCCCTGAAACTTGACCACTTGCCACGTGTCCTCCTTGTTGAACGGTGTCGATCGTTTCGCAATTTTCGTGAACCGAGAGTTCATGATGCAGCGACTCCAAAATCACTTATCGCTCCAAACCCCGAACTCCNCACTCGGCCTTAATCTTCTCACTGCTCTGCAAGATCCAACGACTCTCACAACTTCGACACTTCTCCCCGAAGTGTCTCCACCGTTCATTTCAGCTACTCTCCTGCGCGACCACCCATAGGTTAAACTTTGTGCACCCAGATCCTTTCTCTGAACCTCAAGGGTTCCTTCGACCTGAGTTTAGATATTGCCTATATACATATAAGTATGTCAGAGTAGTTTGAAAGTTAAGGGAAGCGATAGAATTATGGAAATAATTTATCCACATAAGATTTTATGTTCGAAGTAAACTAGACTGGTGTAATAATGTCATTATGGACAGAAATGTATCTTACCTTCTCTTAAATTCTAAAGCTTAAACGAAATTGAATTATGTCATAGAATTTTTTATTTTTTTTTATGGTGAATTTGAGGTACATTACACCTTCCTTCATCGTCAACACACAACACCCTTTTTGCGAAACAATCTACCATAGCTCGATGGGCTTCTAATCAATCCATTCCAATGATTAGGTCATACGTCCCTAGAGCAGTGACACATACCTTCAACCTAGTAGTACACGCTCCCATGTCTACTAGACAATTATCAACGCTAGGTCCTACCGTTTTTTTTTCCCCCGAAGCCATTTCGAATTGTTTAAAGTCATCATTCTCATAGGCTTCCAACCCACACTTTTCTAATGCAGATTGTGAAATGAAACTATTTGTATCACTAGAATCAAATAAAATTTTAACATTGACCTGATTTAGCGTACCTGACGACTCTACCATCGTGGATTGATGTTATGTCTGGCGATTATTAACCGCTGCATAAATCTGGTGGCTACTACTTTCTCTTCCCATCAAGGCCTTTCCTTCTCTATGCACAACTCCTTCTTGCAACTCTGGGCAGTCATGCTGGTAATTGGGTCCTCCACATCCCCAACATGTAACATGATATGGAACCTGCGCACTGCTCTGTGGCGGTCTCTGAAATGAGTTCCTTCCCCTAGAGCCCCTGCCCCTACTTGTTGCTCCCTGAGAAGGTCGTGGACCTGCCCACGTCATTGGTGATGAGTGGGATGCTGCACTTGCTACCATTGAAATACCTATAGCAATTGTCCTAGGTGTGACTCTATTACCATAAGGAGGCGGCCTAGAGCTCCCTCCCCTGGAGAAGGTCCTAGGGGCCTTCCCCATGAATCTATGATGTTGTGGAAAGGTCGATCTCATACCTCCGTTTAAGCTCATTTGTTCCTCTGCATAACATGCATTTTCAACTGCTTATGCTATTGACGATGGTTTCCACATCCATACCATGGCCATTATCTTAGGGTTTAACCCATAGAAAAAGCGTTATTCATGTCATTGATCATTATCCATGTACGGAAGATATTTTACCAACTCCATGAACTTGATCTCGTACTCTTCCATGATAATGTTTCCCTGAACTAGAGCATGAAATGATCCCACCTATTGTTCCTTGTAGTAAGCCAACAAATATTTCCTCCAAAACCTTTCCTCAAAAAGTTCCCATGAGACGGTGTCTGGGGTAAGGTGAAACTGCCTCTCCAGGTTTCCCCACTAGTTCAAGGCACTTTCCCTCAACTGAAAGATCGTTATTTCTCCTTTGATGTGGAAGCATAGTCTCTTAAGGCAAAACATCATGCCATTCCTTCCAACCATGCCTCTACACATTCACTGGCATGACTCCCGGAAAAATTTAGTAGTTTGATCTTTTGCAGTTCTCTAGTGATGTCCCAAGGTGGAGGCCCTCCCTCTAAATCCCTCTATGCCTCAGGTTTACCCACTCTAGATGGTGGGGGTTCCACTTCGACATAATTTGGTTGACGCCCCTTTAAAGTCTCATTAATAGCCTCCAAAGAGCACGAAATGAGAGCTAATTCAGGCGATGGTGATGGCAGTGCCAGCGTTGGTGGTCCTTGCGAAGATGCCCCTCAGCCTTGATTTCCCTGAGTCCTAACCATCCTGTATATTTGAATTTTCATCAAACCAAATGCTTGTTAGGGAAGAGTCTAAGGCAATTCACTTTTGCTCAACTTATACTTGTAAACAGAGGGTTAGGCGTAATTTTTTTTTTTTACTTTTCTATATACAAACGTTACTCTCTTTAGGGTAAGTGGCTAAATATTGGGGTTGAAAGCCTCTAAGCTTGGTAACTTTGTTCAGAATAGTTTCTAACTCCCTTGCCTTGCCAACTATGTTAGCACTACAAGGTACCCGTCAATAAGTGTCACTTACCTCCTTAAGTCTTTAGAGATTTGAAACTAATTAAAGTGTTTTAAATACAATGTTCATTAATTATTATATCCCAATAACCTAGACTAAACTTTAACCAAAGTTTCAATAGTCTTAATCAACATATTTAATCTAATCAAAAAATTAATAATATTATTAGTATCCTAATCAAGTACATATTAACATTAATTAATCACTTAATTAATTACTCATATTATTAATCACATATTAACATTAATTAATAATAAGTACATACATACTTTAATTAATCATTTAATTAATTGAAATAATTCAAAATTTTAAACCACATTAAAACAAAATACATATTCAAATTTATTAAAATTTAAACTAAATTAAAACAATTAAAATTTAAAATTAATATTAAAATTAATAGATTTGAAGCAATTGTCTTAAAACAATTAAAATTAAAATAATTGATTTTTTAAAATAATTAAATCAAAACAATTAAGGTTAAAATTTAAATAATTAAATAATTAAATTAAAACAATTAAAATTTAAATCAAAATAATTAAATTTTGAAATAATCTACAATAAAAAAAAGGTCTGGTATCGTGGGTCGTCACATGAGGCCCACGTGCCCCCCTGTTGATCTCATTACCCAAAAGCCTACACCCCCACTCGCATAATGCTCCTTCCTAACTACGCCTCTCCCACTCTACAACTTCGGCTTGAGACTCTTCCCCCTCACTCTGCAATGGCTGTGCAGTACAATATATTTACACACAGAATAAGGCTCGAGCGAATGGAAATCGAGATACTGGTGGCGTCTCTCCTTCTTAGAAAAGTTTATTCTCTGTTCTTGTGTTGGTGTTGGTGATGCCTTGACGCATGGTGCAAAGGAATTTAGACCCTCTCCTCTGTGGCTTGGTGCTGGTGCAGAGGTTTATGCCTCGTGGGCTCTAGGTTTCAGGTTTAAATACCACTCTCAACACTACTCTCTATCAGGATGGCCGACTGATCTAAGGCTCCAGATTTAGGCTCTCATTCTATGTGCTATGGGCTTCCTCGTAGCTTTTCCTTATTGGATGGGCGGCTTGGTATTTTGGCGTTGAACTGGTGTTGTTTGGTGCTTTCAACGTTGGTTTTTGGTGTTGTTTGATGCGTTGAGCACATATTACACACCTTGACATTAGCGTCCCACATGTGGGACGCTACGCTTGGGAGTTGATTTTTGATGTATGTGCTTGGTCTCGGGCACGAGCGTTATGAACCTGGTCTCAGGTGCGAGGGTCTTTGATGCGTAGTGCATATTTATCGACTTGTGGGATTTCTCGTGGCTCCTCCACGGTGACTTGGCTCTTGGTCTTGGGATTTGTTGTTAGCTTGTGGGATTCGCCCTTGGGCACTGGGCTGTGTTTTGCATTAGTGCACGAGATATGGGGATTGCCTCTTAGGCTCGACGGTTGCACTAATCTTGCGTTGGTAGGTTGCGGTATTCACGCTTGGGCGATGGGCTGTGTGTTGCCATAGAGAACGAAATATGAACCTGTGGGATATTCACCTTGTGCCCTATGTTTGGTTTTGGGCACTGATTTGGAGTTGTGCACAAACCTTCTCCCTCGTGGGATTCCTCCTTGGCACCTGGTGCTTTTTCTTTGGGATCTTCTGTGTCGAGCACTGAAATTTGTCCATTAGCATATGTTTGGTGTGCTACTTTGACTATGGGGTTTCATATGAGAGCTTGTGACTTGGAGATTTCTTAATGGTTAAGAATATGTGTTTCCTCTTAAGAGGTCACAGGTTCAAATCCAGAGGGGGGTAAGGTATGTATACCTTCGTAGAATTTACCAGTCAAATCGCTGGGCGGAGGGGGGTCCCTTGTCCCACAAACAAGGGGGTCTCATACACCAAATTGGTGTGCTGGCTTGGCCGTGACCTTAAAAATAGATTATTATTATTATTATAATTAAATTGATTGGGCCTCGGGCCTATTATTGTGCAGGAAACAAGCCCCTCATGGGCTTCTCCTTCCATGTGGCCTTGTGTGCGCAACTCCTTGTCACTCTGTGTCTTGTTCATTGGTTCTTGGACATATACACTTTGGATTTGGTTTTATGTTGGCTCTTAGATCATGGACTTGGAGATTGGGTGTCGGGCCTAGGATATATATATGTGTGTGTGTGTGTGTGTGTGTGTGTTAAAATTTGTTGTTTTTGTGTTTTTCTTACAGATTGGGTGGAGCTGTAGATATAGGAGCTTGGCCCTCGGGCCCAGATATATATATATATATATATATATATATATATATATATATATATATATATATATATATATATATATTTTTTTTTTTACTCCTATATAATTTCCATATATGGATTATTTATATATCTAATTATTTTTGCTTATATATCTCCTTTCAAAGTTTTCAATTGTACAAGTGAACAAGTTGATGAGATGTTCATAAACATTTCATGGTTATTTCTGGTTATTTACTAGTTGTGGTTAGAGGGTTTCAGGGCTGCATTTCTAAATTGTTGTAAAGGGTTTCAATATAATTGTTTAAGGTTTTTTTTAATTTCTGGGTTATTGCTGAAACAACATTCCTAAACCTTGATTCTTATATGTGGGTAGGTGGGTAGGCCCTGGTCGAAGTTTTGAAAGTTGGCTCTGATACCATATGTTAGGCCTATGCATACAAAGCCTCATAAAAAAATATATATAAATACATAAATTATCTCTAATTTACTTCTTTATTTATTGTTCCATAATAATAATAATGTTCAACAGTATAATAATGAACAACATAATAATGAACATCGACATAATGAGCATAATGAATAGCATAATAATGACCAACATCATAATGAGCATAATGAACAACATAATAATGAACAACAACATAATGCGCAAAATGAACATCATAATAATGAACAACAACATAATGAGAATGAGGTATTTACCTCAACCTGATGTTGAACTTGAAGCTAATGAATCCTGCCCAAACTGAGTAACCTCCCAACCAACTAGGAACAACCTCTCCAGCTCCCTAGCCCAAGGAATCCTTATAGTTTCCTCGCCCCCGAGTCCAAAATTCCCAGCAACCACGGTGCCCCTGTGAGTGTCCTCAAGAAAAACTTAAAGAAAACTTGTTGCAGCCAAAAACTGTTTATTTCTCTCCTCCTTCTTCCTCTCCCAATTTGTTTCCCTTCCATAAACAAAAATATCACCCAAACCAAAATGTCCCCTTCTCAAGTCCTCTCTTCTCCCTTATCTTTCTCCCTCCGAATCCTTTCTCCAACCACCTTACCCCTCATTAATTCCTCAACCACCTTATCCCTCCCATTAATTGGTTCAACTACCAATAATAATTATATTATAATAAATTCTCCATAAATCTATTTTAATAATTCATTAAACTAATATATATCATTCATGATAATTAAAGAATTAATTAGGGTTGTTACAACAACAATACATATAACCATGTTCCTCTATCTTTAATTATGCATTTTGTTGATATATGTAGGGTGTTATTGTTGTCCTAATTAAGATTAAAACCCAAGTTGTTCTGAAAGTCGAACTTATGTATATTATATTGCTAGACAATGGACTAGAGGTCCGTTGAATTCGGTCATTAGAATATTCATTTATGAACTATTTGATAAATTGTCTCCGTGAGATAAACCAAGAAAAACTTTGACTTTTGACATGCAATGTAGTGGTTGATTTTCTCATGAATTGTTTGACAAAACAAATAACCAAAATTGAAAAGAGAATTGCAAATTCCTAGCGGGAATTTTACACCATTACAATACTTTAGAACCAAGTGCCTCTTGGAGTCTATGATACCCAACTTTGAGCACAAGGTATGGAATATATTGGTGTTCTATGAAACCATATAAAATCTCTCCTAGTGTAGAGATATCCATATCATCTATTGGTCATCATAGTTTCCAACATGGTAAAATTCCTCTCTGAGGGAATGAACACAATCTACCAATTTGGGTTCTATCCTAAATGTATTAGGCTCATCTTGAATAGGTTTCTCTAGTAGTTATCCCAAAAATCATTAACATGGGTAAGGTACTTAAGGAGTTTGAAGGTGATCCTTTTTCAATCATAAATTTTTTTAATAGAGTAATAAACCTATAACATATGTAACCATTTTTTGACACCATCCATGTCTATATATACTTTAAATAAAGGGATGTCAAGGTTAACTTGTACTTTGAAGGGTTTCCCATTGCTAAAATGGATACATGTTGAAGATATCTCTTCTACTTTTGACAATCAATGAAGGATATAGGTTAGGTTTTTCATATGTATCCCAATCCAAATGGGTGCAACCAACTAACTCATTTAATTCATTATTGCAATACTTTATAAAAAGATACTAAGTTTCCTTGGCGTAGTGAATAATTATCTTTGTGGATTTAAGTTTTGTTTCTTACAAATATTGTATAAACCAAGAAAATACACTAACAAGAAAGGAAATATTAAGTTGAATATGAGTTAAATAAATAAGGCTACTAACAAGTTGTTTTTTCCTTTTAAATAAAAAAGGCAGGTCCTATTATATTAATATTGCAAAATTACAGAGTTCTATTGAAGTGCCAGTTGTCCCACCTGTTAAGGAAACAGAGACAGCTGGCCATTCCATGCTAGCTTCCAAACTCAAAGTGTTAGTCTGCCACCCTACCCGAAGGAAACCAGGATGCATGGCCAACCTTAGTATTAGTCTGTTCATTACCATACTACTGCTACCATTGCTATAAGCTAGAAGAGTTGTAGCTCTGTTTTGCATAAAAAAGAAAAGAGTTTCTAACAGTAAACAAACAGGAAAACCTCTTAGCCGGTGTCCTCGTGGTCGTCATTCTCCTTGCCATGTCTGACTGGGATGGTGTAGACCTGCGCACATGTGGGGCATTGGCGCCTTGGGGTGGCGCTGGAGTAGGCAGCGTACAACATATCCAGGTGTCGATTGATGTGGATGGCTCTAAAAATTTGGTCGTCCACCATGCTACGTACATTGAAGATTAAATTCAGGTGCTCCGGGTGAATAAGTGGTGGCTGGTCCTGCGAGTTCTGTAGAATGGAAGAGGGGGGAGCTTCCATCTATGCGTCGGCCTCCTCCTCATGCTCTCGCTGCCCACTCTACTGCCTCATTTCATCAGGAGGTTAGCGGATGTTTTCTTCGATGCCTCTCTATGTTTCTTCCTCTACAAAGCAAGGTGTGAATTCCTCAGCTGGAGTGCCACTAGGACCGTGTTCATCTCTTGGAACATGGGTCATGGCGTCCGCTCTGAAACGAGCGGGGGGATCCCAATTGTCCGGAACCATGAAAAGGAGGCTCTCTGAGTAATTTTGGATGGATTCCTCCGGAGGAATCTCCTCAACATACGCCATGGGAGGTGTCCCTATTCCTCTGGACTTCCTGGGTCTCCTTCTCTTATCTAGAGTCAGTGCTCTCTCAAATTTCTTTTGCCTTTTCCTTCGTGAGTCGGTCGCGTACCACCCTGCGCCTTTGCCAGGCCGCCCCCTTGCTCGTGGAATGCTTAGAAATAGAGTTATTGCTGGAGTGCCCATTGCAAGGTTGCCTCTGTTCGGCTTTTCAACCTTCCGAATCATCCCAAAGCCTCTAAGGCTGCTGATAAGGGCAAAAATGATAGCTATGGCCATTAAGGTTGTGGTCTTAATGCTCTAGTTGGTCATTCTCCTCGCGCGAGTTAGAAGCCTTGTCGTATGGTGAAGGCCACTTGGGTTTGTACCCATCATAAATGGTGAGGAGATGGGGGCGGGTGGCCACCATTAATGGCCTCTCCTGGCACCGCTCCACGTATCCTTCCTGCTCCACGTGGTACCCCATCCGGGGGGGGCTACTAACAAGTTGTTGATAGAGTGTAGTGTCGACATTTAGAGAATCACTCTCCTTGGTTAACTTCAGTTTTGATTGATAAGGTGTAGCACAGGGTTTATAGTCTTCCATTCTAAACTTTTGTAAATGATTCGACACATATTTAGGTTGAGAAATAAAGTTACCATCATGCATTTTTAATACTTGGATGCCCAAAAATAAATGCAATAGACCAAATTTAGTCATCCCAAATGTGTCAACTAGCTATTTCTTTGAACCCATAACTAAATTAACATCATTCTATCAATGACTAGTTCATCCACATATAATGCAATAATTAATGTTTCACCATTTACATGCAATACATAGATACCGTGATTTGAATAACAATATTTGAAACCAAGATTGAAGAAGTGGTTAATCTTCTCATACCATGTCATGGTGGCCTATTTCAAACAAGACAATGATTTCTTCAATTGGCACACAAGACTACCATCCTTCTCAAAATGGAGGGTTGCCTCTAAAAATATCATCAATGAGATCACCATGTGGAAAATCAATTTTAAGATACATGCCATGTACCTCCCATATAAAGTAAGGAACAAGTGAAAAAATCATTCATACATAGTTCATCTTTACAATTGGAATAAAAGTACCAATATCATTCATACATAGTTCATCTTTACAATTGGAATAAAAGTACCAATATAGTTGATTCCTTTTTTCTAAAAATATAACTTAAATACCAAATGATTTATGCATTTTTTAACATTTTCTTAAATTTTAACTCAATTAACACAACTAATAACATACAACTCCCGTATAAATTATCTACAAAATGTATTACTTTGTTCACTATATTGTCTTACAACATGTTTACTTACTTTAGATTTTAGATTTTATATCTTTTACAAATGTAAAAGAGAAATGTATTTTATTTGGATTTGATTTCTCTTATTATAAATTTATACTATTTCATGTTTTTAAAAGATTTTTATTTAATAATTGATAAACATTTATTAAGTTAATGTTTTATATAAGTGAAAGAAAAAAATTGTTGTAATTTTTTATAAAATAATTTTATTCAATAATTGATAAGTATTTATTAAGTTAATGTTTTCAAAAAAAAATTGTAATTTCTTATAATTTACTTATATAAATGCAAGAAATTTTTTACTTATGTATTTTTTTAATTAAAAATATTTTAGATTAAGTATTTATATAAATATTTAAGTATTTATTAAATTAATGTTTTCCAAAAAAAGTTGTTGTATAATTTACTTATATATATATATATCTAAGAAATTTTTTAATTATGTATTTTTTTAATTAAAAATATTTTAGATTTGAAAATTTTGAAGATTCAATAATTGATTTGGCATGTGTTATATATGAAGAAGAGATATAATGTAATATTTCCCCTTAATTTCTTTTCTAAAATTATGTAGAAGAAAACATTTAACACATTTATAAAAGAGAAAAACATGTTGCAATAATGATGTAGATAAAAATGCATTTATGAAAGACTTATTGTTATGTTGTATTACACATAATAATTACATATATAGTATATAAAGGAAAATTGTAAACATAACACATTAATAATTGAGAAATTATAGGTATTATGTTTCCCAAATTTTAAAATTTATAGATTACATTGTATGGTAAATGTCTATTTTAATGATTTTCATTTCAAAAATATTTGTAAAATTTCTTTAAATTATAAAAAATATTTAATTTAAAAATAAAATTTCCATACTACATTTAATTGATGCACATTAGTCACTAAAATCATTCATAAATACCTCTTTATTATAAATTTGAAAATAAGAAAAAAAAAAACCTATTTATTATAAATTTGAAAAAAAAACAAAAAAAAAAAAACAACTCTCTATTATAAATTTGAAAACAAAAACAAAAACATTACAATAGAATTTAAATTTAAATTATGAAGTTACAACATGTCACTGATATAAAGCAAGACTGTTGGAGGAGTTACATTCATATTAGAGATTTGTATGAGTTTTACAAGAATGTTGGAGGAAGTTACATCCATATTATAGATTTGTATATAAGAAAAACAATGCATTTTATTGGAGTTTAATAGTTATGAAGATTTGTATATAAAACAACAATGCTTTTACTTAGAATTTTATAGTTACAAAGTTGCAATATGGTAAGAATTTGAATATAGGAGAAAAATATATTACATTCAAGTTTTATTTCAAGTTACTAAGAAAAAAAAACAATTGTAATTGTTTTTGTATATTAGAACAAAAATACATATTTAGATTTTATTTTCAAAATATTTGTCACACTATCAACCTTCCTAACATCTTAATTCAATAAAAGTATGGTGATCTTGGAAAGCAATTAGAACATAAACAAAATTCTAAATAATCACAAGTAATCACTTACCCTCTTAAAATGCTATAAACCAATTGGATCTTAATAGACATTAATAATCATCATCATATTAGAATTTTATATTATAAAATTGTTTTCATTATATTTACATTATTTAAATTTTTTAATAAATATAATTATTTAAAATCAATAAAATATACTATGAATTAAAACTTAAAAAAGATCATTCAAGTTATTAAGACAAAAACACTTGTAATTGTTTTTTATATTAAAACAAAACACATATTAATTGTTTTTATATATTAAGAATCAATAAAATATGAGTTGAAACTTAAAAAACATTAATTTTAATCTTATATATGAGTTAAAACTTAAAAAAAAAAATTATATTATAATAATAAATTTATATTCATATAAAATATAAATATAAAGTTAATAGAAGGTTCAGGACACTTGGAAAGTTTGATTGTATCCTGCACGTTCTTATCTAAGTTTTCAATATCTCTCAATGTCATATCAATATCAACACAAGAAAACAAGTGCCTAAGTGAAATTGCAAAATACATTGCATCCGAATTTCGATGTGGAATACAATGGTAAAACTTTTGTTATTTATTTCTTCTTCTCCATCAGGAACATTTAATCATTGTCCTTTCATAGGGTTGATAACTTCATCATAACGAAAAAAACGTAAAATCGAAATGGAATTCTGTAGCAGATAGGTGTAATAAATCTTGCCAATGCCGTTACCAACGCCGTCCCCACAGGTCAAGTAAACGTCAAATTTTAGACGGTAGTCCATCCGATTTTAATTATTCTAATAATGATTTTACACGGTAGCATTTGACGATTTTGTTCGTCCACAATCCCTACTCTAAATTTTAAATTGCATTTAAAGTCCCATGTACGGTTTTAGTGGATGGTAACAATATTCCTCATCATCCATAATAGTAATAATAACAGTAATAGTTCCCCGGATGGGGTGACACGCGGCGAGGGGGTGACAACAGGCTTAGCACTAAGCCTGGGTTTAAATGCTGATGGCCGCCACCCACGCATCTGCATTTACAATGCTGGACGGGCATAGCAGCAGATCAGCGATGGAGGGACTCCTCTCTCGAGCGACCATTTACGAGCTTGGTGTACTCAACATGATTGAGGTTAAAGGCGGTTATGGGCTCTCGACGTCTGGTTATGTGTTTTCATATGCTCCGGCCTCGGCTCTGCTCCTCGCTTGGAGGCTCTCGTGTAGATCCGCGCTCCTTGTGCCCTGGCTCACCATCCTTTCGTGGCTCATTGGAAAGGATTTTCCGAGCAGTCTGTCTTCGGGTGTGTTGAGAGAGAGCCGACCTGCTCGTGCTCTGAATTGGCCACCGCCCGCGTCCTGACTTTCATGCTTTTCTCTGCGAACGCTCTGCACTCTCACTCACCCCCAGGAAACTATGGCTAGGAAAAGAGGAAGACCTCGCCGAGGCTCAGCTTGGAACGCCCACAAGGCGCAGCGGCGACGTAAAGAGCAATTCGAACGTGCTCTGGCAGTGGCGACTTCCTTGCTTAGAAAGAAGGCTCGGGCAGAGCAACTGGCACTGCTCTCCACCATCGCCGAAAAGGGAGCTGGCTGCAGCAAAGCGGACACAACTAGGAAGGAGGATGGTACTGAGGATATGTATCCCGCCTGTATTGTGGAGGAAGACCCGAATTTGGAGGACCTGACGACAGTGGAGGCGCCCCGCGCCACAGTGAGGTCTTGCAGAGAGGAAAGCAAACCCAACTTGGGTTTGGACGCAGAGTTTCATGGATGCTTTGTGGAAGAGGTTCCCTGGCAGGACCTTGAAGCGGCGTTGGAAGTGGATAACAATTGTTTGATGGGAAAGGATGCGGAGGATGGTGCGAAGCAGAGGATGCTCGACAACGAGGGTGGCGGTCTGCATGGCTTTCTCCTCCGTGAGGAGCACCTGTCCCTGGTGTTCGAGCTCCGAGGCCACATGTCTGACCTGGACCATCGTGCCCTCCTCATGGGTCAGCGCCTGGACATGCTTCTCGATGCTTACTCTAATGTTCCAGCTCGGCGAAAGTGTCCCCTTTGTGCGCAGTCTTTTGCCATCCCGGCTGGGTCCATGTGGAAGACCGACGATGGCGACAGGTCACCGGGTACCTAGGTTTTTATGCTCTCTTGGTTTTTTAGATTTTTATGCTACTGTTTTACGCTCTTCTAGACTATAGACATCTATCCTGGTTTCCTCCGGGCAGGACAGCTGTTACTATTATACAACTGTTATTTGCTATGCACCTATGTTGGTTTCCGGTTTCCGACAGCATTTTTGGTGACTCAGACCCATGACTCTGTATATCTTAATATAGTTTTTTGATAATCTAATATAGCAGGCTCCCCCTTTTTTATTTAAAAAAAAATAATAATAACAATAATAGTTATTTAAAGTCATGGCTTAGCCACACAACAATTGATGTATGGAAATCCCTTGCTTGTAGGATAAGGGACCTCCGTCCATAATCAATTTATTAGGCAAACCAATATTGTTAAACATGTTTTTATGGGTTCTTTGTTAGTTAAAAAAAAAGAAAAAAATTAATAATAATAATAGGTGTTTATCAAATCTATACACATAAATTATTATTTTAATTTATCACATTATTTATTTGATAAGAAAACATAAAGATGAAATCCTTTTGGATTAACACGTGATATGCACTTACATATTATTAGTAATATTCTAAATTTTTTATCTAATGTGGAACATTTTAAGAGAAAGTGATTTTCATCTAACATCTAGAATTTGAGGGTTTTTAAGTCTTCTCCAACCATTGTTTTACTAACATCATATATTCATCTTAACTCCAGATCTATCATGCATTGTGAGGGATCAAATCCATGAGGTGAAAACTTTTCCTCTAGTTTTTTCAATCTAATTTTTGTTTTCACTTGGATGGAATTATCTCTCTTAGAAGTTGGTTGTGTGTGTTGAGAACAAAATGAGTTACACAACTCCCTAAAAGTGAATAACACACCATTAAAATATTTTAACACAATTTTTTTCTTACATTCTATAAATATATAGAGAGATGTATTTTAACCTAGTATTTATCTTGTGAAGATAGGAATCAAATCCTTCAAAATAAAACTTTTTTTAAATCAAAATAACTTGAATTTTTTTGATAAATGTTTACATCTTAAAAACTTTAGTCCTATAACTACATAATAAATCCAAAGTTAATACTATATACTACATGCATTTATTTACTAGTTATACTATATATAGTATTGCATTGAAACACAATTTTAAAAAAAATTCTCTATAACTTAATGATTTCTCTTCATATATCATAAAAAATTTAACACTAACTTAATGATTTCTCTTCATATACCACTAACTTAATGATGTAGTCTGAGCAAAACACCACCTTGTCCGTAGATGCAGAGATCATCAAGGTTTGTATCAACAAAAAAGAATCACAATTGAATCCATATAAACTTCACGTACCAATTTTGAGGAAAAAAAAAAACTTTATCAACGGCCGGTGGAAAAATTCAAAATGGGATTCCGCCAAGACTTCCTCTACGTGCCAGTCCCGGGAACCGAGTACCTTCCTCAGAGAGAATCGATGGTCATGTTTCATTCCCTCTAAATATGGATCTTGTTGAAGAAGATCCATATTAATTTGAGTGTAACCTGCGTTTGGAGTATAGATTCCATGAGGATTGTATCATGGATTGTGTTGTGATTCCCTCTAAATAGGGATCTTGTTGAAGAAGATCCATATTAATTTGAGTGTCCTTCCAACCTTGTTCTCAAATTGTAGTTCTGGTAAAGTCTGCAATCTGGTCAAGATGATAATATCCCAGCTTGTGTAGATGTTCAATGATTTTTTGGGGGAGAAAATGGTTTCTGCCACTGTCATTGGTCATTAGGATCTTTGAATTTTTTATTTTTTTACCTATTTTTATATCTTAAAGATTGTAGATTTTGATAATTTTATGTATAAGGTAATAACTGGGACATTTGTAGATCACAATTTGTGTTGTAAAAAATATGGAAAAAAAAAATGTTTTATGATTTACTTATTTTCATATTTTCATGTAGTCAAATTGAAAATAATTACAATATATTATATAAATGGAAAATGTGTTCTAATTTCTTATACTTTATTTTATAGAAAATTGTAAATTGAATTTTATATTTAAATAAATTTGAAATTTTTTAATAATATGTTTTAACTTTTTTTTTTTCAATTCTGTTGAAAATATTTTAGATTTAAAAATTTTCACATAGTGAATGATCATGTAGTGATGTTCATAATAATTAAGTATATAATATATAAAGGAAAAATATAAACCCAACAATTTGATAATAGAAAAATAATGGATGGTTTTTTGGTTCAACATATAAAATCTATACAAAAATTGTAAATGATCTTTAAATTTAAAAACACACTTAAAATGTTAAAATTGGAAATAAAATCACATTACATCCTCCTCATATTGATAAAGGGCATCCTCCTCTTTCATCTAGAAAATCCATCAACAACCCTCTTTTATAATATTTTTGGTTTGGAAATCCATGAACACCTCTCTTCTATAATATTTTTGGTTTACAGTGTTAGAATTGCAAACACGAAAAATACAATTCACAATGATAATTAACAATCACACATACAAGGAACACAGGGATTTCACGTGGTTCACCCAAACATTGGGTTATGTGTACCAAGCATAGGCATCGATTTACTTATTATTCAGATCATGGAGATTACATCAGCTCACTCACACTCAGTCATTTTGCCTCTATGGACTTACATGAATTTATACATTCACACAAGAAACTGATTAATAAATGAAATCCCTATCCATATTTTAACTTGGTCTATTTGGTTGTAACCAATGCAGAATAATAGGATCCAAAATTTTTCTTGGTAATTCGTTGTCACCAAATCCCAACAATCTCCACCTTGACAACAATTAACCTGATACCTTGCTCCTTCCTTTTGTTCATCACCTTTTCTGCAAGCCAAGAGAGGCCAAGCACCATTGTAGCTTCTCTAATAAAACTAGTTTCATGATCTTGCATGTGTGATTTGCACAAGTTTGGATTTCCTGAGGGGTCACTCCACCTCCAACATGTCTTCCACAACTGTGTTGTGATACATATTTAGTGATATATTTCCTCCTATCCAAAACATCTGTAAAATATACATTACAATTATCACATACCATAACCATTATAGGTGACATTTGTGCTTCTCAAACGCCGAAGCATCCTATTCATTGAAACACCTGAATATGTCACGTATCTGACAACATCATTAGCATGTGAAACATCTAGTCTTAACCATTTCATCGCATACAACAGACCTCCTATTGAAATTACACGAGATATCACCTTTTCTTCTTTATAAACAGGCCCTATGTTTGAAGAAAACTTATAATGGAAAGCAAGAGGGATAAAAAATGGTTTTACAATGTTCATACTGAACTCCAACCACAACTTTCCATTACCATCTCTGTATACTTCCATGCCCTTAATTTGTTTTGCTGCTCCTTGATCCCTCATCTGAATTGTCCTGTCCACCTGAGTCATTTTCTTACTGATTTTATCCATGCTTCATCTTACATCGAGCATATCATCAAAAAATATCATCAAGACTGTGAATGTACTATAAACTATATAGTCATTCCTACCCTTTGAAAAATTCTGACTCACTATGAAGGATCCAAACCTCTTGTATATTTTCCTAGGTACCAATAGGCCATACAATGAATTATGTAGCATGCAAACAAATTTACCGTTGCAATCTTGAATCAACCCTTTTGGTTGTTTCATACATACTATATCTCTGTCAATGATGACCTTGTGAGAAGTAGGATCCCACACACAACATCCCTTTATACCACCATCATAACTTGTAGAGATATAAAACAAGCAGGAATTCAAAAACAAATATTTTAAGTCTGGAAATGATTTACCGCTTACCAGTACCTGTAATTCTTTATTGCTCTTATGACCTTGATGATTCTGCCATAAACAAGAAGATACATCTGTCATTTTAGATGCCACTTCAGTGTTTCCTTCCAGCTTATAAAGGTTATCGACCTTTGTTTCCTTCATCACTATTAATTTACCTTTCAACAATGTGAGTGCTCCACCTTGACCTGTATAATTATATCCACAAGAATCTAACACTCCCAATGAAATTAAATTTGATTTAAGCTCAGGTACATATCTAACATCCGATAATTACCTAACAATACCATCGAACATCCTGATTCTAATACTGCCAACCCCAACAGTTTTACAATGAATATCATTTCCCATAAACACTACACCCTCATCAACAGATTGGTAAGAAAAGAACCAATTTCTATGTGAGAACATGTGGTGGGAGGCACATGAATCTAACTTCCATTCTCCTTGATATTGTAAATTACTACAAACGGATAAAAATTAATCAATTATACTTGAATTTGTTCCAGCCAAATTTGCTTCCTTCGTAGAGTTTTCCTCAGATTTCTTTCTCTTCCAACAATCTTTCTTGAGATGTCCTATTTTTTCACAGTACCATCGTTTTTGTTTACCCTTTCTGTATCTTGATGTAGATCGAGAAAAAATTCTCTCATTCTACTATTTAGTTCAACCTCTAACCAACATAGCCTCTGAAGTTGAGGTTTATTTACTAGATTTTCTCCTCATCTCCTCATCTAACAAAGCTCCCACAACATATTCATAATCTAAAACATCTGCTGAGATAAAGCTAATAGAGGTGACTAGATTATCTTAAGACTCAGGAAATGAACACAATAATGTAATAGCCTTATCCTCATCTTCGAATTTAACTTCCATACTAGTCAATTGAACTATAAGAGTATTGAAGGTATTTAAATGGTCAACAACTTTTGTACCTTCTTTCATCCGCAAACTGTACAAGTATCTCTTCAAGTAGATTTTTCTCATCAAGGACTTCATCATATATAGACTTTCCAACTTGCTCCATAAGGCTGATGTTGTATCCTCTCCTACGATATTAAACATAACCCCATCTTCCAGACATAAACGAATGGCACTAAGAGCTTTCACATCCACATATTCCCATTCCCATTCTGTCATGGTTGTTGGTTTCTTTGACTTGCCTGCCAATGCTTTTTGCAACCCTTGTTGCACCAGTAAATCCTGCATCTTGAGCTTCCAGATCTCATTTTTTTTTTATCGCTGAACTTTTCAACTTCAAACTTCGTACTCTACATCTTAACCATTAGCACAAAAAATCTCCCAAAACCCACTACTTATAAAAATCCTTTTAAATGTGAAAGAGTAATAAATAAAATTAAATGTGAATCCTTAATAAATAAAGTTAAGTAATAACCCCAAAAAATTTAAAATAATAAAAATTTAAATTTCATAAAACATTTTATATTCACTTTAATTTACTTAAAGTCCACGTCAGACTCACCTCACATAAAAGGTATTCTTTTAAAATACTATATTTTATCCTCCTTATGCATAATCATAAAAAAATTCAACCACTTAATAAACTTTATAACTTAGCTTTTTCAAAAAACACCATACAAATATTTTCTTTGGAGGGAGATCGGGACTTGTGCAAAACCATTGGAGTATTATCTTTGGGAGATCGTGACCTTTACGACGCTCCCTTCCCTAATACATGCTAGCGCTAATTTGAATATTGAAAACTCCGTAAGTGCAGAGGGAAAAATAGCTCTCCCTTCAAGTAAGAGCCCCCAGCCCTGATCCAGAAGTCGACGCTCCCTTCAAGCAACCCATGCAGCCTTTCCAACACAGCGATCTCAACGCAGTCTTTTCCAGTAAGTGGCTTTTCCAATCTGTGACCTCCTCAACTTTAATACCAGTTGTTAGAATTGTAAATGCGGAAAACATAATTTACAATGATAATTAACAATCACACATATAAGGAACATAGGGATTTCACGTGGTTCACCCAAACGTTGGGCTACGTCCACCAAGCATAGGCATCGATTGTCTTATTATTCATATCATGGAGATTCAATGAGCTCACTCACACAGGCTTACATGAATTTATAATTCACACAAGAAACTGATTAATAAATGCAATCCCTATCCATACTCTCACTTGATCTATTTGTTTGTAACCAACGTAGAATAATAAAATCCAAAACTATTCTTAGTAATTTGTTGTCACCCAATCCCAACATATAGCAAAGTGGATGCATTGAAAGAGAAAGAAATAATAGTTCTACATTAATACGACATTAATACGAGTCATTGGACCTCTCAACCTTGATCCACCGTTGAGAGTTTAGAAAGATTTATTGGGGTAAGTTGGTTGGAAGCCCTAAAGAGAGACGAGTGAGACAACTATCGTTGATCATTTCTCAAATATGTAGTTGAGAAAGTGATTATGAGTTATGAGCCTTGAATATGACGATAAATGGGGAAGGGGCCCGATTTCCAAAAGAAATTAAGAACACTTTTTATTGGTAATTTGTGGGGATATGAGAAATTTGATGAGAGGGGTGAATTTTAGCTACTGTGGGAAAATGCATTATTTCATCCACTGTTACAAAGTAGAGAAAACAAAAATTCTAGGAGTGAGGTGGATATAAATCGAGGAGACAATGTAAAACGCTCTTATAGTAGACAAGTGAAGAGAATGATGCCGAAAAAACAAGTTCTCAATCATTGTAAAATTAGCTATGTTTTTAGAAAAATGGGTATATTTTAATGTTTTGTGAAAAATATAATCCCATAATTTATAATTGAATGATAGTCCATTGAATTTTAATTAAATATTTTTAATATTTGAATGGAATAAAATTGATTTTTTTCAATTTTTATCCATTTGAACTCTTTTAATTCATTGAACTCTCTTTTTATTGAACTCTCTTTTTGTAGTTATAGTTAATGTGGTGTGTTCTTCAAGTAATTACTTATAAACCTATATACAAGTTTCTTGCACCGCTAACCCATAATGCATAAATGCATACTCACTTCTTTAGAATATGACATAAATGCATAGAGTCAGATTACTAGAATAATTAATAAGTAATTGTTGATGAGAATATAGCTGACGAGTAGTAAGAAGGATAAGGGTTATCTAAAATGGCACCATTGTTAATCTGTATGCAATGCAACAGATAGTTACGATGGACCATGATTCATCATAATGGATTCAATGAGGATGGGTCACTGCACTTGAGAATACTGGCTAGGTGGATAAGGGAAAAATTGATTTGAAATATTAGATGGACATCTATGTGTGTGCCATATTAACAATAATTATTAAATTATTTATTTGATGTTTGGACAATTAATATTAGTTACCTTAATAAGGTGAATTAATGTTTAACTCATATGAATATAAGTTGTTGGGTTTTAGTTGGTGAATTAATGTTTAACTCATAGGAATAGAAGTTGTTCTGTCTTAGTTGCATGTCAATTCATTTTCTCATAGTTGTGGTTAACTAATATTTATTAGTTAGGGAGAATATGGAATATTATGCATTTATAGAAAAATATGGAGGTTTTCAATGTAAAATTGGTTTATATGGAGGGAGTAGAGATATGGAGCATTTATTTCCCACTTCCATTGGGCATTATATATTTAGGGGTTTGGGAAATTATTGATCAAATATAACGCCTTATGTCTTACTTTGAAAACTCCTCTCATCTTTAAGGATTTGTAAGTGCATAAGGGAGTCAAAGGAGTGAGTAAGTTTATCTCCCTTTCTACCTAGGGGAAAGAGAGGCATATCTAATGGGATTTTCTCAATAAACTTAAAGAGATCTAAAGGATATTTTAGATATTTTAACATGTATTTTTTTGTTTCCAAATTGGTCGGTACGTGAGTTCGTAATTAGCATTATTGTGGTTTTATGAAGTTTATGGTTGTTTAGATTAGGATTTGTTTCTATGATAAAAGTGATCTATGGTCTTCCCTCCATGGAGAGGTAGAAAAACGTAATGCAGATGAGATTTCTGCAAGAAATTGATGTCAAGAGGCCATTTTTCCCTTTGATGGGATGATGGTTGTAGTCTTGTGAGTGGAAAAGTATTGTCTTTGTTCCAGAATACAGATTTGTTTGTTGGTATTGAAAAAGACAACATATCTTTAAGATTTGTATTAAGAATCAAAGCAATGGGATGCAACCAATGGTTATAAAATTTGGTATATCTTTCTACCTAGTAGAATAGTTTTAACCGAGTTGTAAGAGCGTGTATTGATGTGATATTAATCGTTGATTGGCACAAGTTTGTTCATTACAAGCATAAATCCTAGGAAATAGAGATATTGTTCTATTATTATTATGGACGGATGGGATATTCTGCCTGAGATATTGTTATTGGATAAATCCGTAAGTGCGGACACAAACCGATCTCCCTAGATCCACCTGGATCTAGAACAAAGCAAGACAGAATATGACTATTTCCCTAGATTCTAACAATTGAATTGAATAGGAGGCAAGAACAAAGAACATACCTTATTATCACTTCCTTTGGTCTTTGTTGAACCCGCTTCGCTCCAGTTCTCTTGTGCAGCCCAGACCAAGACAACACAAACCAACCAAAGTGAAGAAAGGACAATCTATTCAACCGTCAATCTATGTATATGATCAAGGAGTTATACAATAAAGTGGAAATAGCTTTATGGGAAAGGGACATATTACTGTATCATATTAATGGAAAGTAAAGATTACAACCCGAGCCTTGATGTTGCAAACTCCCTTTCGATGGCCCTTGGCTTCGACACACACACTTTCTCACTTGCATGAAGAAGATCAACTCCTTTGGATGAAATTGCTGGAGTCTCTAAGTTGTTGTAGCATAAGTCCTTCACACAATTCTTTCACCAATTCTCCAATGAATCTTGCTTAACCTTCTTGCTTAACCTTTTCCATGAGAATTCACTCAATATATAGGAGAGAATGAATTGGTTACTTGGATAAGAATGATCCCAAAATATTAGAGAATCTAGTACTAGGATAACCATTCGAACGCCATCTCATCCTTCTAGAAGATTCCCTTCTAGAAGCATCGAGAATTCATATTTTTCCTTTCTTTAGAAAGAGTTCGCACCCTAGCAGTTTAACACAGTGCGAACTTCTTGCACCCTGGCTTAAGGCAGCCTGCGAGAATCATGCATTATCGCAGGAAAATATACTAGCAGCCTGCGAACAGTCTTCAAAAATGTGATTTCTGGAAAGAGATGAAGGTAACTTTTCTCAGGAGAAAGTTCTAATGAAGAGCCTAAGTACACCATCATCAATACATCATCATGACGACCAAAATCATGGGTAACAGAATGCCCCCCAAAGTATGAGGTTGGAACCAGTGACAACCGATAGACATTGTAAGCTGCATGTGTGTGTCGAGAACCAGGAGCACACCTAATCGGAAACCTATGAACAACCAAGCATCTACAGAATATCATATATATCAATTCTGAGGTAGGCATTCCCATACTCAGATCATAGACTGATGACATTTTAGACATGGGTCATGGCCACCAATCATACACTGTGGATCCATGCCGTCAAAATATAACATAGCCACCGGAATGCACTGTGGATGTATGCGAGAAATTTCAAATTGAGACGACATAGCCATGAAATATACACAGTGGATCTATGTGTCGCAAATTGTACATAATGCATCGCAACCTAGATCACAAAGATGATATCTAGGGTCTTCAATCTCGTCGCCCAAAGTACGAATCTAACCATGTGATTACATGTGTTGAAGTTGAACATGGTAGAAACCACTTGATTACCGGTCATTGATGAAACCATTAACAAGTGCGAGGGAAATCACCATTGATGTCAATGACTCCCAAGGTACTATAGTACAATCCATCGAGTGTGAATAAATGAGTTGATGTCGAACATCCGATGGAATATTTTGAGCAGCGGTCAATGATGTAAACCCACTATCGAAAGCGAGGAAACCTGCCATTAAGGCATGCAAGATCCAAGGTACCGAATAATTTCTAAGTCTTGATTCTGGATAATGAGCTGAAGTCGACGGAACAAAACTCATCACAGGAGGACCTTGATGTATCCCCCATTAATGACACGAAATGAGTAATAGATTTTGAAGGTGAAACAGAGTATGATGTGAATTAGACTAGACACAGGGAAGCCAACATGGATAGAATGGATAACTACAGATGGTCGACTCAATATAGGTTTCAAATGGACTTCTCTTAAACATATGAACAACATGGCCAATGAATTGGCATCATTGACTCAAAGACGACACATGGAATGACCTTGTAGCAAATTGAATGAGAGACAAATGAATTTCTCAAACCGGCTTCAAATGATGAATAGAAGGTGTCATGTTCAAGAGCGACACTTACTACCAATCAATACGAAGATGAAACATATCCCTTTCCCAAATGTTCCCCCACCATTTCTGGCGAGTACCTCTTTATTTTTACGCAAGCTTGAGGAGGATAACATATGCTTGTTGATGTAAGCTCATCCTTCGGACGAGTCCCTCAGAGTATGTTTAACGAACCCTAAGAAGGAGTGGTTTGGTCCCATCACGGGTCTGTCAATGTTTGGTTAACGAGTCCAGACATAGAAAACTCGAAGTTTTTTCAAGATTATAGAGTTTGGAAAAACACTTAAAAGAGAACTCTCTCAGTTCCTTTTTCGTAAAATAGTCTGGACGAGACCAAAAAAGAGATAAATTATCACTCACCAGACGCTTATTTCAAATACTTTATTGAGCGTGAAAATAGCAAGGTCGCTCGACGATCTTTTCATGTTTAGAGAGTCTGAAAAGAGCTTAAAGAGGACTCCAGGGGGGTTCCTTTTTCGTATAACCTTGTTGAGCCCGAAAAAGTGATAAAAGTATGCTCAATCGCGTTTTCATGTATTTATGAGCGCAAGAACGGACAAAAATGACGCTCGAGGTTTTTATGTAAAAACCATAAAAAACAATAAAAAACATGTGATAACAAAGAAAAACATGTCTGTATTACTGAATTTAATCGTCAAAGTCATCATGCCTGCAAGAGTTACACTCATCATAACATTAGTGATTAGGGTTTATTGATAAATAATCATAAAAAACCAAAATGATATAGTAAAAGTAAATAAAAGGAGTAAATACTATTTTTTACCACACCATTTTTACATTTCACTATTGAGCTCAAAAAACCCCTCTTTTACCCTCCAAGTTCGGTGTTAGATTGCGGGAGCTACGAGTGATCATTCAACGAGCCGTCTGCGACAATTAGGTAAGCTCTTCGTCCTTAACACTTTCATGGTTTAAATTTGTAATTTCATTGGTTAAATTTGCATTTTTAAGTTGATTTTCTAAACCCTATATGCGCATTGCCATTCTCGCAGGCAGGCTATACGGGGCCTGCGAGAATGATGCGTTCTCGCAGGTGAGCCTAAGGCCACCTACAAGGTTCTCGCACTGTGCACACATGGCACCTGCGAGAACCGCAAAGCCCAAAAAATTTTAAAATTTTTAGCCAATGAAAAAGATCTAAAGCATGAAAAAAGTTATTAATCCTCTTATTATGTTCCTTATGCAGATAATTGGCCATCAACATGGTCCTTGAGTGGCGTGAAAGGGAACATGAAGAGGACAATGCAATGGCCGAGAATCATCCACCTACCATAGCTTCTTTGAGAGATTGTGGGCTCTTGAAATACTTTCGCATCCCAGGCATGAGGGCCCAAGTCAGACTATTAGAGTACCTGGTGGGTATGTGGGACCCTGATCAGCAGGTGTTTCATGTGGGGGCTCACACACTGTCCTTAGACATTGAGGACATTTACTTTTTGACAGGATTGTCCAGGCACGGGTACTATGTTAGCCTGACCGGTAGTAGAGGTGGTGGGATAAAGATGAGTGAGTATTGCAATTTATACTACGTACCCGAGGCTGAGAGAAAGAAAGGAAAAGTGGCTATCTAGGGGGTACAAGACTTGACCCTTCGTACTATCCTTCTAACCATAGATCAGATGGTCGGGATTTCTTCTCCTCACATGGCATTGCAGAGTTACTTCCAGTATGCCATCGAGTGTACTGAGCCTTGATTATTCAACTGGGAAGATGTTGTGCTTCGCAGTATAAAAAAAAATTGACTAAATGCAGACGTGGTAACTTGAAACAATTCGGGTATGGATATTTGTTGGTGTCCTTCTTCCTCGAGAGGGTTCATGTACTGAGATTGTAGGTTGAGTGGAATATATTGGGTCCCAGGGATCCAAGGATGTTGAGATGGTGTCGGCTCATGGCCCAGCACGTAGCAAGACCGATCATTAAGTACGATGATATTTTCTTTGACTGGCTTCAAACCCAGATGTTGATGGTTGATGACTATGCTTATGTCGGGTTGGATTTTTGAGGAGATCCGGACTTAGCACTGCCAGAAGATACTCAGTGGGGTGACCTTGGTAAGAAGTATACACATTTTCTCTTTTTAAATGTTTTTGAAGTTTTTATCATATTCAAATGTTTTTGTTTTATATGTTCGTCCAAAGACTAATAAAAAATCGTTTGTTGATAACACATATGTTGGACCTTACAGACCTCCCGAAACTTCTCCCATCTAGCGGCGAGGAGAGGTAGAGGCAACACCACAATATGCTGAGGATTATCAAATAGTGGAACAAAATCTAGAGGGCCTGACTGCAGACATTCCAGACATGACTCTGGAAGAGGTTCCACGACGCGATCAACGTCATACTGTAGGGGTATCAACATCTATGAGTCAACTGCTCTGTAGGGTTGCTAGGGTAGTCTTGTGTTACCGTGAACGTCATCCATGACGTCACATTTGTAGAAGCTATAAGCTTCAATTTTTGATATTTTGGTCTACGGCCAAACTTTTTGTAAAAAACTCTTTTGATCGTTATATATACAGATGGCTTCTACCGAGTTACTTTATATTGTGTGAATTTCGATGTGTTTGATTTATAAATGATTCAAATGTCTGTCCAATAGATAATTAGCCAATGCATTTGTTAATGTATTTAGACATCTAGGAATATGTTGATATTCAATGTGATCAAAATAACATTCCAAGAGGCGAATTCGCAAATACACCCGTAACAAGGTAGGAATTCGAATAGAGTAGACATTACTTAACTGTAGTACTACAAGCTGCAAGTCAAGTCGCACAACCAAATGACGAATTCCAAGCGAGATAGCATCAAACAATAATTCAATAACGACGCTATACTCTGCAATGTTGTTGGTCGCACAGCCGAGGCACACACCTCGTAAAGATACAAGTTCGTTTGTTGGGGCATAGATTGCCCACGCAACAAAAGCAAGGTTCTGAGTACTACGGCTAGCACAATCAGCGAAGTCAATATAGGGTTGCGAAGACTCCGACATCTGGAAATCAAACACAACATCAAATAAGGGCAAAGACCAGATAATGACAAAAGCAAACTATAGTAACACACACAAAGTATGATACATAAAATACAATTACTTGTGCACAAATAATTTATGCATAGTACTTCTTCAAGTACAACCCATTCCTGGGTTCACTCAAAGGGATACCATCGTAATCTACCAGCTCATATGCTCCTTTCTCCAAAACTCAGCGAACAATATAAGGACCTCGCCACATGGGTTCGAATTTCCCAGCTCCTAACATATCTCGATCCTGTTCATAGAGAAGAACAAGATATCCTTCAGAGAAAACGCGAGGCTTGACATGTTTTTCATATTGGGCCTTGACATGTTTCTTCTGGGCTTCTATTACTAGAGTGGCGTCACGTCGAGTTTCGTCTAATCGCATTAGATACAATAGACGTTCTTCTTCAACAAAAGTGTTTGGTAGGAGTTCGATAGATAGATTCATAGAGGGTATCTCACATTCTATAGGAAGAATGGCTTCCACACCATAGACTAACCGAAAAGGTGTAAACCCAGTAGCGGATTTAACAGATGTCTGGTATGCCCACAATGTCGAAAACAACATTGTGTGCCAACTTGTTTGATGAATTCCTATCATCCGTCGAGGCATAGTTATGAGAACTTTGTTGATCGCTTCGACTTGACCATTAGCTTGTGGATAATAGGGCGTTGAGTTATCATGATGAAGACCCAACTTTTCCGTAAGTTTAGACATCATAAAATTCTTAAAGTGACTACCGTGATCAGTGACGATAGCTTGGGGAACACCAAAACAAGCTATGACGTGATTAAAAAGAAACAATGTTGCGGTCTTTCCAATATTATCGAATGTCGGCATCGACTCGACCCATTTTTTAAAGTAATCAAGAGCTACAATGATGTAACCATGCCCCCCGGCCGAGTGAGGGTGACATGTCATGAAATCGATGCCCCATTTCGCAAAAGGACCAACTGAGACCACAGGATGAAGAGGAGCAGGATGTGACCGAATTTTCTGATTGTAGGTCTAGCAGGCATGGCATTTCTGAACGGCAGTAATACAGTCGTTAAACAAAGAAGGCCAAAAATACCCTGCGCGTAAGATATTCTGGGCAGTAGCATACCCAGACATATGACCACCACATGCTCCGGAATGGTAGTCATTCAGATCTTTCTCGGCTTCGTCGAATTTTAAACAACGTCGAAAAACAGAGTCAATTCCTCGACGATAAAGAGTATCCTCGAGGATAATGTATTAATGAGCTTGATAGCGTATGCGACGTCATTCAGTACTAGACAAAGCATGCCGGAAAGTCTAGGTTTGGAGATATATAATGATATCCCCATACCAAAGATCATCAGTGCTAATAAGGAAAAGATATTCATCGGGTAATGAATCTACTGCTACATTTTCCGTTGCAGAATGAGGAAAATCTCATATCAACTCAGCAAAAACTAACAACTTCTTGGACTTGGCGCGGTCGAATTCCAAGTCAAACTCTTGGAGTATCACAATCCATTTGGAGTACTTTCCCCCTAGCAATTGACGTGTCAAAATATGTTGCATAGGGTTGCAATGAGAAATCACCGTAGTCTTGCGTGAGAGGATATAGTGTCAAAAGCGTTGGACAGCTTGAACGACAGCCAAGGGCAATTTTTCGACATGTTGATACTTGATTTCAGTTGGTGTGAGACTTTGACTCAAGTAGTAAACAACATGTTCGTCGTGTGCATCATCCTCTTGGACGAGAACCATGCCAATAGTGTACTCTGAGGCAGCAAGATAAAGGAAATAATCGCGACTGTAATCAGGAGGAAAGAGAAGCGGAGCTCGCGTTAGGGACAACTTTAAAGCTTCAAAAGCATTGTTGGCAACGGTATCCCAGACGAACTCTGAATATTTCTTTAGTAACTGCGTAAAACCACGAGTTATCTCGGCGTAATTAGGGATAAAATGACGAAGAAAGTTTGCTTTCCCCTGCAAACTTTACAACTGGTACAGTGTAGAAGGAGGAGGGAGATTAAGATTCACCTCAACCGTAATAGGGTCCACCCAGAGCCCTTGACGCGAAACGATAAAACCTAGAAGACGGTCGGATTCTATGCAAAAAACGCATTTATGACGATTTAAACGTATATGATAGAACCGACAGCAAACGAAAATAGGTTGGAGGTGGGTAGGGTGATCGACTCTGCGCATAGAATGAGCAGGTAAATCGTCCAAATAGGGTTGAACGATATGCTTGATATCATGAAAAGCATAAGACATAGCACGTTGAAAAGTTGCGCTCGCATTCTTAAGTCCGAAAGGGAGTTTCTTATAGGAAAAAGTACCCCAAGGACAAATAAAAGAAGTCTTATGTTGGTCCTCGGGAGCAATGTTAATTTGATTATAGCCAAAGAAACCATCCATGAGAGAGAATATTTCACTTCCGGCACAATCATCGACAATCTGATCGCCAAAGGGGGTAGGAAAGTTGTCTTTGGGACAAGCTTTGTTAATATCTCTATAATCAACACATACATGAATACTGTCGCCTTTCTTGTCAATCGGGACAGGATTGGAAACCCATTCTGTAAGAGCCACCGGATAAATAAATCCGGCTTTCAGAAGTTTCTCGACTTCGAGTTTTATAGCAACCGCTTTATGTGGGTGAACTGGACGAAGGCGTTGCCGGACAAGTTTAGCTCTAGGGTATGTCTTTATCTCATGTACAACAATTGCAGGGTCGATACCGGGCATCTCTTCGTAGCTCCAGGTGAAAATGTCACAAAATTCTTTGAACAGAGACGTATAGGTGACTATTTCGTCGGAAGAACATGAAGCTCCAATATGGACATTTTCAACAATCCCAGGTTTAATGGATATGTCAATGGGAATCGTGGGCGAGATATTACTTAGGTTCCATTCAGCAAACACATCGTGTGTAGTCGCGGGAACTGTCGAGATGAAAACAACGGTGGACGGAGTCGAAATCCATTGGTAGTTCTCAAGAGTGTGTTGCTCCAGAAAGAGTATGGAACAATGATGTCCATCGTCCCAAGGGGTGTCCTCCATGATGGACATGATCATCTCATCAGTGGGAAAAATAACACGAAAAGGATCGGGAGACAACTCATCAAGAGAGAGGGTAGAAGGTGTGGCCGATTGAATGGCCTGATATGCAGATTCAACTGGACTAAACGGCATTACGTTGCTAAAACGAAGATGATCTCCAGGGTCAGGGACAATCCAAGGATCCTATGACGCAGGAAGTTCGTGAGGCACGGTGGAGATCATATTAATAGAAGCAACTGACGGGCGTGGAACATCGGGCGGTGGAATGGGAAAAGTACCCATTAAGGAGGAGTCCTTTAAAAGGCCTACACCGACGTTCTCATAACCTGGTGGGGTTTTAGTAATAAACGACACGTTTCCAGTACGGGTATCAGAATTGAATAAGGCAAGTTGGTCAACGGTAACAACCTTTCCTTGATGAGGGAAACGTACTCCATGAAAAAGTGTTGACACAACGGCGCGCATGGAATCGATCCAGCTACGGCCAAGTAAAATATTATAATCAAGAATTGCGTCAAAGACTTCCACTTCGACTTGGACCATTTTACCTTCTAACGTGATGGGAAACAAAGGAAGAACACCGTAGGGCTTAAAACCAGAGCCATTGAAGGCTTTAAGAGTGTTATGGGATTCATTCAAAGGAGGAGAGCCAATGGATTTCCAACAAGAAAGAGACATAACACAAGTCAAGGCACCCTCGTCGATAACATTTCGACAAATGTTCTTGTCAGAGACAACCACTTGTACTTGAAACGCGAGTTGAGGGGGTAACCTTGGAATGTGATCTTCCAAGTCAAAGACTATCAAATTCGTATCAGTCGGGTCAATTCCACCTATAGCTTTAAACAGTGCCTTCCGTTGTGCAGGACAAGACTGAAGGACTTCAAGGGATGACATCGCTGAAGGTGCTTGGGACAAATCTTCAACAATATTGTAGTTCTGGTCCGCACGAGCAGGAGGATTAAAAGCCGATTTCCTAATGACACCTTTTGGGGGTGGTCGCAGAACTGTATCAAGGCTTAGTCATTCGAGATGAAGAGGACCGTTAGTAGGTGGAGTCGCGGGAGAGGGTTGGACCAACGAAGGAGGTAAATCATCAACCTTCTCCTTAGATGGAGAATAATCTTTGGCTCGATTCGTGAGTGCAATGTTGTTCTTCTTAGAATCACCAGTACACATCAAAACATATGATGTGGTAGAAGAAGAGGGTTGATTGTGAATGACCAACTGAGCCTGTTGTTGAGATGGGAAGGGTTGGGACAAGATAGCCTGTACATGTGGTTTTGGGGTTCCTTGAAGGAACTTAGTAACCTCAGCACATCGTGGACAATCCTTCATGTAGTGATCATCACCACAGATAAGGAAAGGGTATCGGGGTTTGCACTTATCCCGATCTTCAACAGGAGTGGTTTTATTTTTCTCTACTTGATTATTATTTTTGCCCTCCTTATTCTTTCCTCTCCCCTTTTTAGATTTGTTTTTACCGGCTGGGGTAGATTGGACAGCATTTACCTCAAAAGTCTTGCCGGTGGGAGTGGCAGGAGACGAAGCATTTTGAACATTAGAAGAAGCAGATTTAGGGGTTGTGCTTGAAACAGAATGTGATTGGGCTTGGGCAGTACCAATCACACCGTTAGCTACATGTGAGGCAACTGGAGCAGTTGAAGGGATAGAAGTATTAGGACGAGGTAATTCCGGTAGTAAATCGTAAAGTATTCATGGTTGCGAATAAACGAGATCAATATATTGAGCACGACTTATAGCCTGCTCCTTCGTGACAACTACACCCATGGCGATGTCCTTACCAATTTCGTTTACAAATGATTTTGTAAACCATTCTTCCAGTAACTGATCGGGAAGCTCAAATTTAATGAGACATCGTCTCCTTCACCACTCATGGATATGATCAGATATATGAGTGCCTTTAGTCTGTTTGAAGGAAGTCAAAATCTCAGTCCCTGTATCATAACGGATTGGTAACTGGTAATGTGTAAGGAAAGCCATAGCTAGGGCGTTGAAAATAGAGAAGAAACCCCTTGGTAATTCAATATACCACTTCACAGTAGAACCGGTAAGGGTTCGTTGAAAAAGACGTAAACGAATAGAGTCATCCATCAATGAGTTGGATGAACACCATAGGTGAAAATTCATAACGTGATTGTTTGGGTCCTCTCCCACTTTTCCATCAAATTTAGGAATGTCCGATGGAAGCTTGGCTGGAATAACAGGCCATTGGGGAGAGTGACGAATAGGATCATTTAAAATCCTAGACAAATCTGGAAAATCCAAAGTAGCAAGAAAAGGTAAGTGTCGATTCAACTACGGGTACTAGTGGCTTTGGGGTGGAATCCCTGTCGACAAACTAGTAGGACCGTAAGCAGTCTGCCCATAATGGGAAGACCCAGGTAGATTCGGTGGTGGTTGAAGAGGATAGTAGTTCCAGGGATTATAACCTTGAGTTTGAGCGGGGACCTGAGTTTGAGAATTCTGACTTTGACCCCAAATAGGATTGGGTATACCTGGATAAGGTTGGCCTATAGTAGAGACAGGCAACTACTGCCCCCCAGTCGTTTGAGGAGGATTTTGTATCATCTGATTCCAATACTGTGCCAAAGAGGGAGGTATATTTTGTCCAAAAGGTGGGGTTGGTCCCCCTATCGTAGGTGGTGTTTCAACCGAAAGTTGTGTCCCAATCGAAGGTTGTGTAGTAATTGGAATGTGTCCGGTAAGAGGAGGTTGAATTGTACCACCTTGTCCACCAAAAGGAATCTGCAAGTTTGGTGTAATGGACAGGATAGTGCCACTAGGATTAGGATTGCCAGTGGAAGATAAGAAAGGTCTTCCAGAAGGAAATTGAGGGAGTATCGGAATAAAACTAGGAATAGGGTGCCTAGGAAAAGAAGGACCACCCGAAGAACTGGTTGGGGTTTGCGGAGGTGTTGGAATAGAAGCATTCAACAAAGCATTCAACGCATGATATCCGGGTGGTAGTGTTAGAGTGACATTGGGCGTTTGCTGTGTGTTTATAGGAGCAAGATCAGCTATAGTGAACCCGGTTGGGACACTCGTAGTATTCGTGAGATGGGACATCTCGGTAGGGACAATAAAGTGATAAGTGGTATTCAACGGTACAGTCTCTGTCTCAGAAAACATCGGAGGGTTGATTTCGGAGACCACAGGCGAACCAGGACCAAAAAGGGTCCTTCGGAAATCACCTGCAGACCAAAAAGGATCTTGGCCTTCTACACCGAGAAAAGGCCCAACGGGTGATCCAAAAGTGGTAACAACTAATTCTCTGGAAGAATTTAATCGCATAAAGGGTCGCTCAAAACCATGGTGAAGTTGAAAGTCCTCTCGAGTATTGGTAATTCGGAAAGGTTCTAGAGATTCAGTGCGTTCCACTTGTGGTGTTGTGACGACTGAGACTTCACCCTGCCAAGGAGAGCCCTCAGGTGTACCTGTAGGCAAGGGTTGTGAACCGTCTAGATGATCTGGAGATAAACCCTGCATTCTACGTGAATGACGTGGGGGAGCTATTGTAAACGAGTAACAAACTTCGTGAAGAAAATCCTATGTTCAACTTCGGGAAACAAACAACACGCGCTAGTAAACAAAATCTAGGAAGCAATCATCAGGCAAACAAGACCTTCTAATTTTGAAGCCACTAGTTGGTGATGAAATCCAACGTTGCAACAACGAGACAAGAAGGGGCGGGGCTAGGGTGGAAAAGTTACGCTGACGACCTGCTTAACGAACTTACACCCTGGTGCAAGCTCCCACACATAATCGTGGGTATACCCTCCAAGGATCCCGAGTGAGTTTGGTCAACGTCAATTCCAGGTACCGTGAAGACTTTCCCCTCCACAGTCACCTCGGGTAAGAACCTAGAGAGATAGGCCACTAAGGTCACCACCAACAACAATAAAGCCTGGGGGGACAATCGACAGTCCGATCCACACGCAAGGGCATGGTATCTAGCCAGAAATCAACTCAAAAGGCTTCCACTCATCATTGTGGGTATACCTCCGAGTGATCCTCGTAATACGTGCAATCTCTACACTGATATCAACAAAGCAGGGTGAGTAACTCTACCAATACCAATGCGACCTCGTGCTTGACCCTTGTGTGAGAAGGGCTTCCCAGGACAAGATGTTGCAAATGGAATTTAACACTCCCTAACACAAGATGCTATTGTGTGTTTTGTGCTTTTGGAGAGTGTATCTCTCTTCCTACTCCAAAGCACTAGCCTAGCTAAATGTCGGTGTAAAAGAGCCCTAGAAAAGAGTTACTAGATAAATTTTATGATTACGCAGTGTTATTAAAGGCTGTTGTTTACTCAAAGGTAAAGGAAATGAAACTGATGTTGTATGACTCTGACCCAACAATGCAAGGATGAGAATGAAATATAACACTTTTCGTTCAATGAATCCTATGTATGGGAGAGAGAAAAACGTTTTCCAGATCAACCTTGAACTACAATGCAAAATTTCCTTTCAAATGCCAATGCAAACAATCGTTTATCAAATGAAAATTTTCTCTTGTGTCTTTTTCAAATACTTCAATCAATCTCAATAATTTGATTTTCAATGTTTTCTTAAAATGAAAAGAATTTTTTGAAAGAAAAACTTGTTTGTTCACTTTTCAAAAAGGACCCACACTATGACAACGAGAGTACAGAAAATAAAAAACCAAATGAACAAGCAATAATAAACACTCAATCCACTCTTTCAATGAAAGCAAAAATAAAGATCAAACCAATGTAGTCTTTTCAAATGCAAAAGAAAATGATCTTCCAAACCATAAGCAAATGAGAAAATCCAAGCAAACTTAACTTTCAACCAATCACTGGATCTTAACTAATCAAACACACTCAGATTCTGAAGTCAGAGAGAATGGTTTTGCCAAGAAAAGCCAAGAAATGAAAGTCAAGTCCAAAATGACAAGAAAAGCCTTGAAATCGCAAAACTGTTCGTGCATGCAAATGAAGAAAAGAAAGATATCAATCAATGATCCAAGAAACTCATAAGAGGCAATCAAACTGATCTGGGCAGTTGAAAATACCAAAACTCAAATCCAAACTTTTTAAAAATGGTGTTCGCAGGCATGCAATATTACACAGTGCGAGAATCAATGATTCTCGTAGGTGACCCTTGAGCAGGATGCGAGAACTTCCCACTGAAACCTAAAGGCAGAGTGCGAACTCTACCAGTTATTGCAGGCTACAATGCAGTGCAGTGTGAGAATGCCTGAACATAATAAAAAAAATTGAAAAATGAAGCAAAATTGAAAAAGGCTTCTGGACCTAGAGGGTCTATCAGGATATCCTGAAGACTCAGAGATTGATAAAACAAGAGAAAAGTGAAACTAGAGCAAATGGCCACAAAAAAATATCAAAAGCCAGAAAGAAAATGGGATTGTTCCCCAGTGGAGTTGCCAATTTTGTTATTAGATAAATCTGTAAGTGCGGACACAACCCGATCTCCCTAGATCCACCTGGATCTAGAACAAAGCAAGACAGAATATGACTCTTTCCCTAGATTCTAACCATTGAATTGAATAGGAGGCAAGAACAAAGAACATACCTTATTATCGCTTCCTTTGGTCTTTGTTGATCCCACTTCGCTCCACTACTCTTGAGCAGCCCAGACCAAGACAACACAAACCAACCAAAGTGAAGAAAGCACAATCTATTCAACAATCAATCTATGTATATGATCAAGGAGTTATACAATAAAGTGGAAATAGCTTTATGGGAAAGGGACATATTACTGTATCATATTAATGGAAAGTAAAGATTACAACCTGAGCCTTGATGTTGAAAACTCCCTTTCGATGGCCCTTGGCTTCAACACACACACTTGCTCACTTGCATGAAGAAGATCAACTCCTTTGGATGAACTTGTTGGATTCTCTAAGCTGCTGTAGCATCAGTCCTTCACACAATTCTTTCACCAATTCTCCAGTGAATCTTGCTTAACCTTCTTGCTTAACCTTTTCCATGAGAATTCACTCAATATATAGGAGAGAATGAATTGGTTACTTGGATAAGAATGATCCCAAAATATCAGGGAATCCAGTACTAGGATAACCATTCGAAAGCCATCTCATCCTTCTAGAAGATTCCTTTCTAGAAGCATCGAGAATTCATCTTTTTCCTTGCTTTAGAAAGAGTTCACACCCTAGCAGTTTAAAACAGTGCAAACTTCTCGCACCCTAGCTTAAGGCAGCCTACGAGAATCATGCATTCTCGTAGGCAAATATACTAGTAGCCTGCGAATAGTCTTCAAAAATGTGATTTCTGGAAAGAGATGAAGGTAACTTTTCTCAGGAGAAAGTTCTAATGAAGAGCCTGAGTACACCATCATCAATACATCATCATGACGACCAAAATCATGGGTAACATATATTCTCTATTGTACACATCAAAAGTGAGTATGTGCCTTGGATAGATATTATTTATGATATCCCTTCAAATATTTAGTGATTATAATACTATAAAGTTCTGAGGTAGCCGCATTTGTGAGATATTGCAATAATTTTTCATTTGGCCATTTCATTACTTTGTTGATATAAAATATTGTTTGATTTTTAAACAACAAGAAAGAATTTTGGATTTGCAACATTTCTATATTCTCAATGTTACACATTTCTATTCCAAATTTACGATGGACAGTCATGAAAGGGTTTCGGATAGACTATGATTCAATGAAAAATCATCATAAAAAGTTAGAAAAGATCCATCAAGAATTGTGGAATGATTGCATCAAATTGTAGAATGATTGCAAGCAATCGTGGAAGGTTACAAAATAAGTGTGGATAATTGTGGACGATTGCAATTGTTTTCCTCTTCGATTCTTATGTCTTGTTTTCTATTTACTTGCATCCCATGAGTATATGAATTCTTAGGCAATCAATGAAATATCAATACTAATGCAATGATGTGAAAAGGGGTAAGTATTGTTGTAGTGCCTTCATTATTGTGATTAGTTCGATAAGTCTAGGTTTGCGATAAAATAGGTGAAACTTTGAACCACTTAGACTATGTAGATAATTATTTGGTAACACGAGATGTAGTTGGTTTGAAAAGGGGTAAACATTGTTGTAATATGTGCATTATGATTATTAGTTAGATAAGTCTAGGTTTTCCATAAAATAGGTGAACTCGATGTAGTTGGTTCTAAGGGGTGTGTCATACCAATGCTTGGTGTGAAAGACCAGGTGCACCTTACTCAAGTTGCATATTCTTTTGGATATGTTTTCGTTTGAGATTATTAATAACAAGTGCATTTATAAGGATTGATCACCATAGTTTCATTATTTTATTGGCGGATGGATTGGTATTCAGTTGTTGTGGATAGAGGTGATGATTATTGGTCTTAAGTAGAATTATGTTTAGGCTCAAGTATCTTTGGATAGTTCTAGTGATGAAGATTGGATTTTTGTGACTTTCTACCTGAAGTTAAAGATCAAGAAGAGGAGAGGAGAAAATTAGTTTGTTCTAGTTTGTTGTAGCGGTCATGTTTTCTTTTTTATTCTTGATGGTACTTATCAGTCAAGAGTTGACTTAGGGTTTATTCAATGAATAACAATGGGGGATTGTTGGGTCATAGTTGGGTGTGAATGTATTTTCTCATGATTATGATAATTTATTTGTTAGTGTTAATATGGATTATTATGTATTTATGGAAATATGGAGGTTTTAAAAGT
>ML786333.1:1029135-1054261 GCA_009831015.1 Picea engelmannii | reverse complement strand
TATTTCACAATATCTCTCAGTGTTAGCTATTACATCTTTGTGGATCGAGCATTTAAGGACAATCGAGCACCCTAAGCCAAATATTGGATTTAGGAGATTCAGGACATCTTCCGAACTCTCAAAGATAACTTATAGATAACACAATCAATAGAAGATGTATGTCGATAAGCATATAGTGGAGCATATTTTGGAGGTGGGGGACTTGGTATACCTTCGCTTCCATCCATACATGTATTCATCATTGAAAATGAAAGAGGAAGAGAAATTGAAGCCACAATTCTATGGTGCCTACAGGATTTTGAGGTGAGTCAGGTAGCTTATGACTTAGAGATTCCAGAGGGGTGTAAGATACATAATGTCTTTCATGCTTCATGCTTCATGCCTTAAGAAGGCAGTGGAACAACATGTTGTTACCTCTACATAGCTTCCACCATTGGATGATAAGGGGCATTTGATTCTAATTTTGGAGGAGGTGATGACCACTAGAGAGAGCAAATTAAGGAACAAGAGCATCAAAGAGTACCTGATCAAATGGAAAAATTTGCCTATCAAGGACGCCACTTATGAATAAGAGAAGATATTGCAACATCATGGGTTGCAATTGCTTGAGGACAAGCAATCTCAGGTAGGGAGGACTGTAGGTTGGCCTATGAGGGATAAAGAGTGGTTCCTCTAGCCTAACTTGGTTCTCATAGGCTAAGTCCGAAAAGTCACCTAGGGAACTCAACTTTTTCCTAGGAAAAAATGTTATAAAGTGAAAAAAAAGGAAAAAGACATGGGTCTTAGGAAAATTAAGTCACTTAAAAATTATAAAGTGTGCAAGCATAAGTGACATTAAAAATAAAATAAAAGTAAGTTGAGTGGGAAATAACCCAATGGATAAATAAAAGAGGAGAAATTAGGGGGTGCCCCTCATTCTTTCATTTTTTCTCATTGATAAAATAGATTTGGAGAGCTCTTGGAGAGTTTTCTAGTGTTTTCGGAAAGCCTTTGCAACGATACAACCCTAGATAGTTTTTGAAGAGATCACTTCATATTTCTTCCTTGTGCTTCAGTGTGGTTAAGTTTCCATCATTTGGCAGTGCAATTTTGTGTGTAGAAATTGATGGTTGTTGTGTGAACTAAGTTCCCCCCATGTAGGAAGAGTTTTCCTTAGTGGGTAGAGTTATCTCATTCAAGGATCAAGTTTCCTTGAAGCTGAATCATATTTATTTCTTTTGCTGAGTTTTCTCACTAGTTGCTCATTTTCCCTTAGTGTTGAGTGAGTCCTTGCTTCCCTGGTTGGATTTGTTTACCTTGGGGATGATTTTACCCCTTGTTGGGTTGTGCTAATACTTGGGAGGTTGATTTACACCATTAGGGTTGAATATTACTGGAAGGAACATTTCACCTCTATGTTGGGCACATTTCTAAGTTTCCACGGAGATATTTTCATAGAAAGATTGAGTTATTCAGCTAGAGACCATATACTCTCAAGTGGGGACGCGTTTCATATATGATGGTCACATATTTCACATTGGAGTTTGAATTTATTAGCTGGGAGAATTATTATCAGGTTTGGGAGCTGGAATCTTCGTATGTTGGGTCGAATACTCTGTTACAAGCTTGTTGGGCACTAGTGGCTCCAACCATTACCTATAGGCCACTATAATACCTCAATTTTTTGCATATTATTCATTACAGGTGGCCTTATCTCTTGTACATCAATCCATTTTCCAACTGTAAGGCCTGTGGATATAGAGCCTCATAAGAAAATAAATATAAATACATAAATTCTTTCTAATTTATTTCTTTATTTACTTTTCCATAATAATAATAATAATGTTTAGCAGTATAATAATGAACAACAACATAATAAGCATAATGAACATCATAATAATGAACAACAACATAATGAGCGTAAGGTATTTAGAGTAAACTCCCAACTAACTAGGAACAACCTTTCCAACTCCCTAGCCCCAGGAATCCTTACAGTTTCTTGGCTCCCGAGCCCAAAATTCCCAGCAATCACGGTGCCCCTGTGAAAATCCTCAAAAAAAGTTGTAAGCAAAACTGTTGCAGCCAGAAACTCTTTCCTTCCCTCCTCCTCCTTCTTCCTCTCCCAATTTTCTTCCCTTCCATAAACCAAAAATATCACCGAAACCAAAATCTCCCCTTACCGAGTAAAATTGCAAAATACATTGCATCCGAAATTGCCTACAGTGAAATTGCAAAATACATTGCATCCGAATTTCGATGTGGATTACAATGGTAAAACTTTTGTTATTTATTTCTTCTTCTTCTCCATCAGGAACATTTAATCGTTGTCCTTTCATAGGGTTGATAACTTCATCATAACGAAAAAACGTAAAATCGAAATGGAATTTTGTAGCAGATAGGTGTAATAAATCTTTCCAATGCCGTTACCAACGCCGTCCCCACAGGTCAAGTAAACGTCAAATTTTACACGGTAGCATTAAATTTTAAATTGCATTTAAAATATGACATGGATTCATATGGGAGGTGAGAATAGAGAGAAGTTTTGGAAGAAATAAACAATAGAGTTTTGGATTGTGACGTCCATATGAAAGGACTGGACTTTTGCTCAAGAGGCCGTATTTAGAGTGCTGCACTGTTCAAGTATACTGACACGTTAAACTTCGGAGGCGTTTCGTTATTACTTGACGTAATGTTTTCACAATAAACACGTTCTCTCTCTGTATCTTGGTTTTGCCTTTCGCGTTTGTGGCATATTTATTGGCGTTTTCTACCTATTTTATGAAATGATTTTTTTCATTCAAATTCAAATTTGGTTATATAAATTTTCATAAATTATTATTTTTTTTTTGTCATTTCATCCAAATCCAGTTATATAGATTTTTATGAATTATTATTTTTTTGTTTTTCAAAAATTTCTAAAATTTGAAAAATTATCATAAATCTAATAATTTCTCACCAAACCCAATTTTGAACAAATATTCCCAAAAAAATCCTTTATTATTAATTTTCTACTCTCTAATTATCTGGATTTTTCCACATTTATAGTAAATTGATTCCTCGTGTCTTTCTCTTTCGTGTATCTGGATTTTCCCTCGTTTATAGTATGTTGATTTCCTCCTCGTGTCTTTTTCTTTCGTAGGAAAAATGCGAGAATATGCACAAGTCCATAAAATGCATTGTTACAAAGGCCTAAAAGCAATGTCAGTTAAGAAATGTGGAAAATATTAAAATGGTAAGGTGATGTATATACAACACTCTTGAAATATGTTTTTATGTGCTTTTTGGTGGTAATATTAGAATTTAACACGTTTATAAAATGCAATTTATATAGATGTTTAATATGGAGTGATTAAAGAATGGGAGAAATTTTTAAGAGTATTGAATAAAGTATATATTAAAAAGTTGAAATTATGATGTTTTAGATAAATAGGAGATAAAAGAAAATTAAGATATTATAAAGAAGTAGTTAATTGAATTTTCAAGGTTAAAAAGGGGAATTTTTTTTTAAGAGTATTGAATAAAATATATATTTAAAAGATGAAATTATGGTGTTATGTCTGAAAAGATAAATAGGAAATAAAAGAAAATTAAGATATTATAGATAAGTAGCTAATTGATTTTTCTATGTTAAGAGTATCTTTTTGTTGAAGCTATCTTAAAAAATATCAATATTGCTAAAATAAAAATTAACTCTCAAAAGTTTCCATGCTGAAATAGGGCATTGAGCATAAGGTGGAGGATGAAAACACTCTTTTAAAATTTCCTTCATGTTTTTTCTTTTCTTTTTCTTTTTCCTCCAAAGAAAAAATGGCCATTTCTAGTGAGAGATTGAATGTCATACATATTCCCACATTATATCTCATTTTGAAATGATTTGCAACAGTGTATTTCTAACTTATTACTCATCGAAACTACAAAGATTCAGGAAAACTTCTCTCCAAACTTTTACAACATAGAAAGAAAAAGAAAAAGGAAATCAATTAATTCCTTATAGTTTTCTTTAAAGTTCCATGTTAGGTTTTAGTGGATGGTAACAATATTCCTCCTCATCATCAATAATAGTAATAATAACAATAATAGTTGTTTAAAGTCATGGCCTAGCCACACAACAATTGTTGTATGGGAACCCCTTGCTTGTAGAAAAAGGGACCCGTGTCCATAGTATATTTATTAGGCAAACCAATATTGTTAAACATGTTTTTATGGGTTCTTTGTTAGTTAACAAAAAAAAAGGAAAAAGTTAATAATAATAATAATAGGTGTTTATCAAATCTATACACATAAATTATTATTTTAATTTATCACATTCTTTATTTGATAAGAAAACATAAAGATGAAATCATTTTGGATTAACTAGTGATATGCACTTACATATTATTAGTAATATTCTAATTTTTTTATCTAATGTGGAACACTTTAAGGGAAAGTGATTTTTATCTAGCATCTAGAATTTGAGGGTTTTTAAGTCTTCTCCAACCATTGTTTTACTAACATCATATATTCATCTTAACTCTTTCTTCTAGTTTTTTCAATCTAATTTTTGTTTTCACTTGGACGGAATTATCTCTCTTACCTCATGATAGAAATTGGTTGTGTGTGTGTTGAGAACAAAATGAGTTACACATCTCCCTAAAAGTGAATAACACACCATTAAAATATTTTAACACAATTTTTTTCTTACAATCAATAAATATATAGAGAGATGTATTTTAACCCAGTATTTTAACTTGAATTTTTTTTTATAAACGTTTACACCTTAAAAAATTTAATCCTATAACTACATAATAAATCCAAAGTTAATACTACTTATACTACATGCATTTATATACTAGTTATACTATATATAGTATTGCATTGGAACACAATTTAAAAAAAAATTCTCTATAACTTAATGATTTCTCTTCATATATCATAAAAAATTTAACACTAACTTAATGATTTCTCTTCGTATACCATAAACAATGTAACAATGAGTTAGAATAGATATTTTAGGGGATTAGGTTACAATACATGCAATTCTTTACAATTTAGTGATTTCTCTTTGTATACAAAACATGAAGTTCATAGTGTTTCCTTCTATACAATTTTTCTATTTTTAATTTCATATTAATTTCAATTGTTTTTATCCTTTTTAATCTAAAAAATTGTAAATTTTGATAATTTTATGTACAAAAGAATAACTAGGACATTTATAGAGGAAAAATCATGTTGTAAAAACTAAGTAATAAAAATACATTTATGATTCCCTTATTATCATTTAGTGATGTGCATAATAATTACATGTATAATATATAAAGGAAAAGTTTGTTATGGTTTTTTAGAATTTATTTTTTTAAGAAAATTATAATCTAGATTTTACATTTAAATAAATTTGATATTTTTTAATTATATGTTTTTCCTTTATTGAAAAGATTTTAGAATTGACAACTTTCAAGCATTTAGCAATTAATTTGATATGCTATATACATGTAGAAGAGAAACATGTTACACTTCCTTTCCATTTCCTTTTGTATAATTTTATATTTTCAACTTCATATTAATTTGAGTGTTTTCATTCTTTTTATCTAAAATATTATAGATTCTGATAATTTTATGTACATGAGAATAATTGGAACATTTGTAGAGATAAATTGTATGGTAAAAAATACTTCTTTATTGAAATGTGTGATGTGTATAATAATTATAAATATAGTATATATAAAAAAAAAATATTGTATAATTTTCTATTGAAAAGTTGTAATCTAGATTTTACATTTACATAAATTCGAAATTTTTTAATTATATATATATATATATATATATATATATATATATATATATATATATTTATATATTTAATGATTTTTTTGGATTTGACAATTTTGAAGTAGTAACTGATCAATTTGATATGCTTTATATGTAAAAGAGTAGCTTTACATTTACATAAATTCGAAAATTTTTAATTATATTTTTTTCCTTTAATGATTTTTTTGGACTTGATAATTTTGAAGTAGTAACTGATCAATTTGATATGCTTTATATGTAAAAGAGTAGCTTGTTATACTTCCCTTTAGAAGAGTAGTTATGCTTCCCTTTAATTTACTTCTGTAGAATTTTATATTTTCAACCATATTAATTTAGTTTTTTTTACTTTTTCTTTCCAAAGAAAAATGAGTAAATTTTATTAATAGAAAGAAAATGTAGATTATGAATAATACATGTCCCCGTGTATTTAATCTGGTATCCTCTTCGACAAGGTAAAAGAAGGTATATCTGAATAATTAAAGAAAAAACAGATAATGTTGTTGCCATCCATGGGCACAAAACTAAAATTCTACAAAAGAGTACTGAGTCACCATATATTTTTGCATATCAGAGTGATGTTAAGAAAACAACCGCCAATACCCACGGAACCATCGACTTAGGAAAGCATAAATAAACGATACAAAACTGTCAGCAACGCATGTAGGCTGAGCAAAACACCAGCTTGTCCGTAGATGCAGAGATAATCAAGGTTTGTATCAACAAAAAAGAATCACAATTGAATCCATATAAACTTCACGTACCAATTTTGAGGAAAAAAAAAAGGCTTTATGAACGGCCGGTGGAAAAATTCAAAATGGGATTCCGCCAAGACTTCCTCTATGTGCCAGTCCCAGGAACCGAGTACCTTCCTCAGAGAGAATCGATGGCCATGTTTCATTCCCTCTAAAGATGACGGACAGAATAATTGTCAAAAGTGTTCAGAATAATGAAAATTTCTTCAAGAATAGGAAGCAATGTGATGTTGTGGCATCGCTGTGATTTATTAACTCAATTTCTGAACATCATAGAGTCACCAAAAATATGAAGGGATCTTATTCCTTTTTGCCCATGGAGGTAACTAGGACTTTTATAGCCATTACTAAGCTCATTTTGAAGTTGAAAGACTGAGAAACTGACAAATGTGGAAACCATCATCTTGAAAAACCATCATCTTAAAAGGCTCCATCAAAATAGTCCCATGGTCTTGCATGGTCAACCAATTCCTCTATTACCCTTTTGGCCTTTCCTTTGAGGAAAGTGAGAGAGAATACATAAGCCCTGAAAAGCCATGCGCTTTTGGATAGTTGATCGATATTTGAAAACAAAAACGTTTATAGCCTGCCAATCTCCCCAATTTATAAGCAGAGGGAGGAATTGATTTGATGTTGTTATTTGAGTTTTAATATTATCCTATCTTAAGTTGGTATTTTTTTATTAGTGTAATATGTAATAGCTTCATATTTTTTATTAGTTTAATATGTAATACATGTAGTATACTTTTGTAATATGTAATATATTACATTATATATAATATATTTTAAAAATATATATATTTTTTTTTACACATGTGCAATTTGGATTACATACTACAAATATAATTTTATTTTTTTTAAATGTAATACATATTACACATATATAATATGTAATACATATTACATTTTTTTTTTTAATTAGAGGAAGATACAAGATTATACATAGGTAATGTATTTCCTTTTAAGAGGTCACAAGTTCAAATCCAAAGGGAGGTAGGGGATGTATATCTTTGTAGACTTTACCAATCAAATTGCTGGGCGGAGGGGATCCCTTGTCTCATAAAAAAGGGGTCTCATACACCAATTAAGTGTCTAACTTAACCATAACCTTAAAAATGAATTATTATTATTATTATTATTATGACAATTTTTTTTATTACACACCAAATAAAAATACAAGATTTTAAAAACCATTTTATTTTCCACACTCCTTTCCACCACCAAAAGGGCTGAGTCGGGGTCTTGTTGAAGAAGATCCATATTAATTTGAGTGTAACCTGCGTTTGGAGTATAAATTCCATGAGGATTGTATCATGGATTGTGTTGTGAGAGTAACTCGTCCTCTGATATGCCCAAGATTAAGTGGTCTGGTGTAAATTGTCGACCCTTCTATAAAGTCCCTCGATAGTCCTATCTGTTCAGCGTCCTTCCAACCTTGTTCTCAAATTGTAGTTATGGTAAAGTCTGCAATCTGGTCAAGATGATAATATCCCAGCTCGTGTAGATGTTCAATGATTTCTTGGGGGAGAAAATGGTTTCTGCCATTAGCCATTAAAATGGATCTTTGATTTTTTTTATTTTTTTATAACCTATTAGATTGTAGATTTTGATAATTTTATGTATAAGGTAATAACTGGGACATTTGTAGATCACAAATTGTGTTGTAAAAAATATGGAAATAAAAAAATGTTTTATGATTTACTTGTTTTCATATTTTTATGTAGTCAAGTGGAAAATAATTACATATATATTATATAAATGGAAAATGTGTTCTAATTTCTTATAATTTATTTTATAGAAAATTGTAAATTAAATTTTATATTTAAATAAATTTGAATTTTTTTAATAATATGTTTTAACCCTTTTTTCAATTCTATTGAAAATATTTTAAATTTGAAAATTTTCAAATAGTGAATTATCATGTAGTGATGTTCAGAATAATTAAGTATATAATATATAAAGGAAAAGTATAAACATATAAAATCTATAGATTAGACAATGTGCACGAAGCGAACTTTGATGATAACCATTTAAAAAAATTGTAAACAATTTTTAAATTTAAAAACACACCTAAAATGTTAAAATTGGAAATAAAATCACATTACATCTTCCTCATATTGATAAAGGGCATCCTCCTCTTTCATCTAGAAAATCCATCAACAACCCTCTTTTATAATATTTTTGGTTTGAAAATCCATGAACATCTCTCTTCTATAATATTTTTGGTTTACAGTGTTAGAATTGCAAACATGAAATATACAATTCACAATGATAATTAACAATCACACATACAAGGAACACAGGGATTTCACGTGGTTCACCCAAACATTGGGTTATGTCCACCAAGCATAGGCATCGTTTTTCTTATTATTCAGATCATGGAGATTACATCAGCTCACTCACACTCAGTCATTTTGCCTCTACGGACTTACATGAATTTATACATTCACAGAAGAAACTGATTAATAAATGCAATCCCTATCCATATTTTAACTTGGTCTATTTGGTTGTAACCAACGCAGCATAATATGAACCAAAATTGTTCTTGGTAATTCGTTGTCACCAAATCCCAACAATCTCCACCTTCACAACAATTAACCTGATACCTTGCTCCTTCCTTTTGTTCATCACCTTTTCTGCAAGCCAAGAGAAGCCAAGCACCATTGCAACTTCTCTAATAAAACTAGTTTCATGATCTCGCCTGTGTGATTTGCACGAGTTTGGATTTCCTGAGGGGTCACTTCACCTCCAAGATGTATTCCAAAATTGTGTCGTGAGACATATTTAGTGATAGATCTCCTCCTATCCAAAACATCTGTAAAATATACATTACAATTATCACAGACATTTGTGCTTCTCAAACGCTGAAGCATCCATTTCACTGCAACAGCTGAATATGTCACGTATCTGACAACATCATTAGCATGTGAAACATATGGTCTTAACCATTTCATCGCATACAACAGACCTCATACTAAAATTACACGAGACATCACCTTTTCTTCTTTATAGACAGGCCCTATGTTTGAAGAAAACTTATAATGGAAAGCAAGAGGGATAAAAACTGGTTTTATAATGTTCATATTGAGCTCCAACCACAACTTGCCATTACCATCTCCGTATACTTCCATGCCCTTAATTTGTTTTGCTGCTCCTTGATCCCTCATCTGAATTGTCCTGTCCACCTGAGTCATTTTCTTACTGATTTTATCCATGCTTCATCTTGCATCGAGCATATCATCAGCAAATATCATCAAGACTGTGAATGTACTATAAACTATATAGTCATTCCTTCCCTTTGAAAAATTCTGACTCACTATGAAGGATCCAAACCTCTTGTATATTTTCCTGGGTACCAATAGGCCATACAATGAATTATGTAGCATGCAAACAAATTTACCGTTGCAATCTTGAATAAACCCTTTTGGTTGTTTCATACATACTATATCTCTGTCAATGATGACCTTGTGAGAAGTAGGATCCCACACACAACATCCCTTTATACCACCATCATAACTTGTAGATATATAAAACAAGAAGGAATTTAGAAACAAATATTTTAAGTCTAGAAATGATTTACCGCTTCCGGTACTTGTAATTCTTTATTGCTCTTATGACCTTGATGATTCTGCCATAAACAAGAGGATACATTTGTCATTTCAGATGTCACTTCAGTACTTCCTTCCATCTTATAAAGGTTATCAACCTTTGTTTCCTTCATCACTATTAATTTACCTTTCGACAATGTGAGTGCTCCACCTTGACCTGTATACTTATATCCACAAGAATCCAACACTCCCAATGAAATTAAATTTGATTTAAGCTCAGGTACATATCTAACATCCGTTAATTTCCTAACAATACCATCGAACATTCTGATTCTAATACTGCAAACCCCAACAGTTTTACAATGAATACCATTTCCCATAAACACTACACCCTCATCAACAGATTGGTAAGAAAAGAACCAATTTCTATGTGAGCACATGTGGTGGGAGGCACATGAATCTAACTTCCATTCTCCTTGATATTGTAAATTACTACAAACGGATAAAAATTAATCAATTATACATGAATTTGTTCCAACCAAATTTTCTTCCTTCGTAGAGTTTTCCTCGGATTTCTTTCTCTTCCAACAATCTTTCTTGAGATGTCCTGATTTTTCACAGTACCAGCATTTTTGTTTACCCTTTTTGTGTCTTGATGTAGATCGAGAAAAAATTCTCTCATTCTACTCTTTAGTTCAACCTCTAACCAACATAGCCTCTGAAGTTGAGGTTTATTTACTAGATTTTCTCCTCATCTCCTCATCCAACAAAGCTCCCACAACATATTCATAATCTAAAACATCTGTTGAGCTAAAGCTAATAGAGGTGGCTAGGTTATCCCAAGACTCAGGAAATGAACACAATAATGTAATAGCCTTATCCTCATCTTCGAATTTAACTTCCATACTAGTCAATTGAACTATAAGGGTATTGAAGGTATTTAAATGGTCAGCAACTTTTGTACCTTCTTTCATTCGCAAACTGTACAACTATCTCTTCAAGTAGATTTTGCTCATCAAGGACTTCATCATATATAGACTTTCTGACTTTCTCCATAAGGCCGATGTTGTATCCTCTCCTATGATATTAAACAGAACCTCATCTGCCAGACATAAACGAATGGCACTAAGAGCTTTCACATCCAGATCTTCCCATTCCCATTTTGTCATGGTTGTTGGTTTCTTTGACTTGCTTGCCAATGCTTTTTGCAACCCTTGTTGCACCAGTAAATCCTGCATCTTGAGCTTCCAGATCTCAATTTTTTTTTTTTATCGTTGAACTTTTCAACTTCAAATTTCGAACTCTACATCTTAACCATTAGCACAAAAAATCTCCCAATACTCACTGCTTATAAAAATCCTTTTAAATATGAAAAACTAATAAATAAAATTAAATGTGAATCCTTAATAAATAAGATTAAGTAATAACCCCAAAAAGTTTAAAATAATAAAAATTTATATTTCATAAAACATTTTATATCCACTTTAATTTACTTAACATCCACGTGAGACTCACCTCACATAAAAGGTATTCTTTTAAAATACTATATTTTATCCTCCTTATGCATAATCATAAAAAATTCAACCACTTAATAAACTTTATAACTTAGTTTTTTCAAAAAGCACATACAAATATTTTCTTTGAAGGGAGATCGGGTCTTGTGCAAAACCATTGGAGTATTATCTTTGGGAGATCGTGACCTTTATGACGTTCCCTTCCCTAACACATGCTAGAGTTAATTTGAATATTGAAAACTCCGTAAGTGCAGAGGGAAAAATAGCGCTCCCTTCAAGTAGAGCCCCCAGCCCTGATCCAAAAGTCGACGCTCCCTTCAAGCAATCCATGCAGCCTCTTCAACACAACGATCTCAACGCAGCCTCTTCTAGCAAGCGGCTCTTTCAATCTGTGACTTCCTCAATTTTAATACCAGTAATTAGAATTGCAAACGCGGAAAACACAATTCACAATGATAATTAACAATCACACATATAAGGAACATAGGGATTTCATGTAGTTCACCCAAAAGTTGGGCTACGTCCACCAAGCATAGGCATCGATTGTCTTATTATTCATATTATGGAGATTACATCAGCTCACTCACATTCAGTCATTTTGCGTCTACAGGCTTACATGAATTTATAATTCACACAAGAAACTGATTAATAAATGCAATCCCTATCCATATTTTCATTTGGTCTATTTGTTTGTAACCAATGCAAAACTATAAGATCCAAAACTATTCTTGGTAATTCGTTGTCACCCAATCCCAACATGCAGCAGAGTGGATGCATTGAAGGAGAAAGAAATAATAATTCTACATTAATACGAGTCATTGGACCTCTCAACCTTGATCCACCGTTGAGAATTTAGAAAGATTTATTGGGGTAAGTTGGTTGAAAGCCCTAAAGAGAGACGAGCGAGACAACTATCGTTGATCCTTTCTCAAATCTGTAGTTGAGAAAGTGACTATAAGTTATGAGCCTTGAATATGACGATAAATGGGGAAGGGGCCCGATTTCCAAAAGAAATTAAGAACACTTTTTATTGATAATTTGTGGGGGTCTTGTTGAGAAATTTGATGAGAGGGGTGAATTTTAGCTACTGTGGGAAAATGCATTATTTCATCCACTGTTACAAAGTAGATAAAACAAAATTTTTAAGAGTGAGGTGGATATAAATTGAGGAGACAATGTAAAACGCTCTTATAGTAGACAAGTGAAGAGAATGATGCCGAAGAAACAAGTTCTCGATCATTGTAAAATTAGCTATGTTTTAGAAAAATGGATATATTTTAATGTTTTGTGAAAAATATAATCCCATAATTTATAATTGAATGATAGTCCATTAAGTTTTAATTTAATATTTTTAATATTTGAATGAAATAAATTTGATTTTTTTTCAATTTTTATTCATTTGAACTCTTTTAATCCATTGAACTCTCTTTGTATAGTTATAGTTAATGTGATGTGTTCTTCAAGTAATTACTTATAAACCTATATACAAGTTTCTTGCACCGCTAACCCATAATGTATAAACCTATACATATAAACCTATATACAAGTTTCTTGCACCACTAACCCATAATGCATAAATGCACACTCACTTCTTTATAATATGACATAAATGCATAGAGTTAGATTACTAGAATAATTAATAGAATATGACATAATTGCATAGAGTCAGATTACTGGAATAATTAATAAGTAATTGTCGAGTAGTAAGAAGGATAAGGGTTATCTAAAATGGCACCATTGTTAATCTGTATGCAATGCAACAGATAGTTACCATGGACCATGATTCATCATAATGGATTCAATGAGGATGGGTCACTGCACTTGAGAATAATGGCTAGGTGGATAAGGGAAAAATTGATTTGAAATATTAGATGGACATCTATGTGTGTGTCATATTAACAATAATTATTAAATTATTTATTTGATGTTTGGATAATTAATATTAGTTACTTTAATAAGGTGAATTAATGTTTTACTCATATGAATAGAAGTTATTAGGTTTTAGTTGGTGAATTAATGTTTAACTCATAGGAATAGAAGTTGTTGGGTTTTAGTTGCATGTCAATTCATTTTCTCATAGTTGTGGTTAACTAATATTTATTAGTTAGGGAAAATATGGAATATTATGCATCTATAGAAAAATATGGAGGTTTTCAATGTAAAATTGGTTTATATGGAGGGAGTAGAGATATGGAGCATTTATTTCCCACTTCCATTGGTCATTATATATTTAGGGGTTTGGGAAATTATTGATCAAATATCATGCCTTATGTCTTACTTTGAAAACTCCTCTCATCTTTAAGGATTTGTAAGTGCATAAGGGAGTCAAAGGAGTGAGTAAGTTTATCTCCCTTTCTACCTAGGGGAAAGAGAGGCATATCTAATGGGATTTTCTCAATAAACTTAAAGAGATCTAAAGGATATTTTAGATATTTTAACATGTATTTTTTTGTTTCCAAATTGGTCGGTACGTGAATTCGTAATTAGTATTATTGTGGTTTTATGAAGTTTATGGTTGTTTAGATTAGGATTTGTCTCTATGATAAAAGTGATCTATGGTCTTCCCTCCATGGAGAGGTGGAAAAATTTCTGCAAGAAATTGATGTCAAGAGGCCATTTTCCCCTTTGATGGGATGATGGTTGTAGTCTTCTGAGTGGAAAAGTATTGTCTTTGTTCCACAATATAGATTTGTTTCTTGGTGTTGAAAAAGACAACATATCTTTAAGATTTGTATTAAGAATCAAAGCAATGGGATGAAACCAATGGTTATAAAATTTGGTATATATTGCTACCTAGTAGAATAGTTTTTTAACCCAGTTGTAAGAGCATGTATTGATGCGATATTCATCGTTGATTGGCACAAGTTTGTTCATTACAAGCATAAATCCTAGGGAATAGAGATATTGTTCTATTATTATTCTGGATGGATGGGATATTCTGCCTGAGATATTCTCTATTGTACATATCAAAGGTGAGTATGTGCCTTGGATAGATATTATTTATGATATCCCTTCAAATATTTAGTGATTATAATACTATAAAGTTCTGAGGTAGCCGCGCTTGTGAGATATTGCAATAATTTTTCATTTGGCCATTTCATTACTTTGTCGATATAAAATATTGTTTGATTTTTAAACAACAACAAGGAATTTTGGAGTTGCAACATTTCTATATTATCAATGTTACACATTTCTATTCCAAATTCACGATGGACAGTCGTGAAAGGGTTGCGGATAGACTATGATTCAATGAAAAATCATCATAAAAAGTTAGAAAAGAGCCATGAAGAATTGTGGAATGATTGCATCAAATTGTAGAATGATTGCAAGCAATCGTGGAAGGTTACAAAATAAGTGTGGATAATTGTGGACGATTGCAATTGTTTTCCTCTTCGATTCTTATGTCTTGCTTTCTATTTACTTGCATCCCATGAGTATATGAATTCTTAGGCAATCAATGAAATATCAATACTAATGCAATGATGTGAAAAGAGGTATAGATTGTTGTAGTGCCTTCATTATTGTTATTAGTTCGATAAGTCTAGGTTTGCGATAAAATAGGTGAACCTTTGAACCACTTAGACTAAGTAGATAATGATTTGGTAACACGAGATGTCGTTGGTTTGAAAAGGGGTAAACATTGTTGTAGTAGGTGCATTATGATTATTAGTTAGATAAGTCTAGGTTTTCCATAAAATAGGTGAACTCGATGTAGTTGGTTCTGAGGGGTGTGTCATACCAATGCTTGGTGTGAAAGACCAGGTGCACCTTACTCAAGTTGCATATTCTTTTGGATATGTTTTTGTTTGAGATTATTAATAACACATGCATTTATAAGGATTGATCACCATAGTTTCATTATTTTATTGACGGATGGATTGGTATTTAGTTGTTGTGGATAGGGGTGATGCTTATTGGTCTTAAGTAGCATTATGTTTAGGCTCAAGTATCTTTGGATAGTTCTAGTGATGAATATTGGATTTTTGTGACTTTCTACCTGAGGTTAAAGATCAAGAAGAGGAGAGGAGAAAATTAGTTTGGTGTAGTTTGTTGTAGCAGTCATGTTTTCTTTTTTATTCTAGATGGTACTTATCAGTGAAGAGTTGACTTAGGGTTTATTCAATGACTAACAATGGGGGATTGTTGGGTCATAGTTGGGTGTGAATGTATTTTCTCATGATTATGATAATTTATTTGTTAGTGTTAATATGGATTATTATGTATTGATGGAAATATGGAGGTTTTAAAAGTAAAACTATCTTTTATGGAGGGAGTGGAGTTATGGAGAATTTATTTCCAACCTCCATTGGGAATTATATATTAGGGGTTTGGGGAGTTATTGATGAAATACCAATGATTGTTTGTTACTTTGAAAAACCCTCTCATATCTAAGGAGTTTTAGGTGCATAAGGGAGTCAAAGGAGTGAGTAAGTTCATCTCCCTTTCTTGCTAGGGGCAAGGGAGACATATGCAATGGAATTTGTTTAACACAATAAAGTAGAACTGAAGAATATTTTAGACCTTTTGAAATGTATTTGGTGTTGGGGAATTTGTAGTTATTAATTATTAGTTATGTAATTAGAATTTATTTGGTTTAATGAAGATTATGGTTGTTGAGATTAGTGTTTTTTTTCCATAATAAGTTGGTTGTAGGAGAAAAGATCCAAGAAAAGTTGAACTATTGTATTTCATACTTGGAGATGGCTCAGAAGAAGGTGAAATACAAGTTGAATATAGGTTGGAAGAAATGAATTTGATGTTGGGTATGTGTTATATTATTTTCATGTGTGTGTGTGTAGGCGCGTCTGATTCGACAATGGCGTCGGATGATCCCTCTAGTAGTGCTCTTTGTGTTGTGTGCATCGGGTGCTTCCTGGGGGGGTCCCAGGGGGGGCCAGGTATGCCCCCCCTGGTCACTCACAACGTTCGACACCAGGTGGATTTCGCTATTTTTAGCAGTTTTCTAAATTAATCACGGATTAATGGATTAGGGTTTTTGTATCTACGGAATACCTAAAAACATTGTATATATTGTATGGTGAATGGTGAAATTCAATATAATGAATATAAGAAAGGTTTTCCCTGGTTATGGGTTTCCGGTATAAATCTTTGTGTACTATGTGTATGAGCCATTGATTAATTTTTGTTTTTCTTAAGAATCTATATGCATTGCTTTACTTCACAGGTTTAAAACTTACATGTGGTATCAGAGCTCCTTTTTGGCTTCATAGGGACGCCTTTTTTGTTGAGGGTTTGGCTTGGTCTTGATAGATCAAGTTTATCTTGGGTCTGTGATAAACTTGGGTTTAGTGGGATCTTTTGCAGTGGTTATTTGAGTGTATAAAGAGGAATGGTGGGATCTTCTAGAATCAAGATAGAGAAGTTAAACGGTAAAAACTTTGAGCTATGGAAGCTCAAGATGGAGGACCTTCTTGTAGACAAAGAACAAGACAAAGAACAATGGATCATTGTGGATCGTGGTACAGAACCTACTGGTACGTATCTTACTGGCACACAGACAATTGGTACACAACCTACTAGTACACAAACTACTAGTACACCACCTACTGGTATGTCAAAGGAAGATTGAGAGAAGTTGGACATAAGAGAAAGGAGTACTATTCGACTCTACCTGGAAGATTCGGTGTTGTTGAATGTCTCGGGAGAATCTACAGCCAAGGAATTATGGAATAAGTTAGGGAATTTGTATCAATCAAAGTCCCTGGTAAACAAATTGTTTCTTCGAAAGAAGTTGTATCATCTTAGGATGGAAGATGGAGATTCTGTGACAGAACATCTAAATGCCTTTAATACTCTCGTAAGTCAACCTGTCTCTGTTAATATTACGATTGCAGAAGAAGATAAGTGTATTACTTTCTTATGTTCTTTGCCAGACACTTGGGATAATATGGTTGTAGAAATTGGTAGTACCACTTAATCTACATTGAAGTATGAGGATGTAGTTTCATCCTTGTTATTTGAAGAGATGAGGCGGAAAAGCATGGATGGTCATAGCACAGATGCTTTATTTGTAAGAGGTCATACCCAAGACAGGAATCCTAGTAAGTTTTCGGGGGGGGGAGATATAAATCTACAGGTAGATCTAATTCTCCAGGAAAATCTTTGAGGAAATGCTAGAAGTGTGGTAAAATAGGGCATTATAAGAAATATTGCAAGTCTAAGAAGGTTGATAAACCAAATGGATCTAATAGTAACTCTTCCACAGAGGCGAAAACCTCCACTGAAGAAGGAGGTGATGTTTACCTGGCATCTACAAGTACACATGCCGACCGTGATGTATGGTTGATCAACTCAGGTGTGTCATATCATATGACTCCTCACAGGGAGTGGTTCTTTGAATACGGAAAATACGATGATGGTGATGTATTCCTAGGAGATGACTTTACAGCCAAAATCATGGGAGGTGGAAGGGTTAAGCTGCTTCTAAAAGATGGAAGAATTGGAAATCTCCATGGGGTTCTTCACATTCCAAAACTGGCTAGGAGCCTAATATCTATAAGCAAGTTGGATGATGCAGCAGTGGATACTGCATTGGGAAAGGGAACTTGCAAGATGGTACAAGGGGCAATGGTGTTGATGAGGGGAGTTCAGTGTGGAACTCTGTACAAGTTGTTCGGAAACACTTATACTAATGGGTGTAACAGTTTTGTTTTCCCTGAGCAGAGAAATGAAGGAGAAAAGACCAATATTGTCCTTGAAAACAAGACCATGTTGTGGCATCAAAGACTGGGCCATATTGGATAAGAAGGCCTTCGAACACTACACGGTAAAGCTATGGTTGAAGGTATGTCTAATTTCACCCTGGATTTTGAATTTTGTGAACATTGCATATATGGTAAACAAAATTGAGCAAGATTCCCATCTGGTGCTACAAGAGCAAAAGGGATGTTAGAGTTGATACACAGTGATGTGTTTGGACCTTTTCATGTTCCATCCCTAGGTAAATCTGTGTATTATGTTTCATTCATAGCTGATTTCCCAAGGAACACATGGATTTATTTTCTTAGAAAGAAATCTGAGGTATTTGATAAATTTAAAGAGTTTAAGGCCCTGGTAGAAAATCAGACAGAAAAGAAAATAAAGGTATTGAGAACATATAATGGTGGAGAATTCTGCAGAAATGAATTCAAGGAATTCTGTAAGAAGTGTGGTATAGAAAGGCAGAAGAATACTCCATACACTCCTCAACAGAATGGAGTTAAAGAAAGGATGAATAGGACATTGATGGAAAAATCAAGGAGCATGCTCAGCAGTGCCCATTTAGGACAAGAATTCTGGGCAGAGGCAATGGGTACAACAAGTTACCTGGTCAATCGAACACCTTCATCAGTGTTGGATGATAAAGCTCCACACAAGGTATGGTATGGAAAGAAACCCTCTCTTCAACATCTTAGAGTGTTTGGTTGTGATGCTTATGTACATGTTCCAAAGGAAACTAGGAGTAATATGGATAAAAAGGATGAAAAGTGTATCTTATGGGTTATAAAGATGGTGTGAAAGGTTATAAGATTTGGAATCCAGAAACCAAGAAGATTGTTTACAGTCGATATTTTGTTTTTAGAGCGGTAAAATATGTGTCCAAATAAGAATTCCTATCAACGCAAGATGAACCTAAAAAAATAGAGCTTGAGTAGGACGATGCAAAATCCGAATCGTCTGAAGAAGAGGATGTAGAAGAAGAAGAAGAAGCTCATACCCCAGTATTGAGGAGATCAGTGAGAGATGAAAGGAAGCCAGAAAGGTATATTGAACTTGATTTCCATTTCAATTTTGCTTTATCTATTACTCATGATGATCCTAGAATTGTCAGGGAAGCAGTCAATTCAAAGGATAGTAAACTCTTGAAGAAGGCCATGGTTGAAGAAATGGATGCCTTGGATAAGAATAAAACATGGGATATAGTTGAGTTGCCAGCTGGAAGAAAATCTGTTGGTAGAAAATGGTTGTTTAAGAAGAATTTTAATGCACAAGGTAAAGTGGAGAAATACAAATATCGGTTAGTGGAAAAAGGTTATTCCCAGGTAGAGGGAATTGACTTTGGTGATATTTTTTCTCCTATTGCTAAGTTAACTTCTATCATATTTATTTTCTCTATTGTTGTTGCTTTCGATCTTGAGGTGGAACAGATGGATGTGAAGACAACATTCCTACATTGGGATCTGGAAGAATAAATCTACATGAAGCAGGCAGAAGGCTTTGTAATGAAGAAAAACAAAGAGCTGGTCTCTAAGCTAAAGAAGTGACTATATGGTTTGAAGCAATCACCTAGGATGTGGTACCAAACGTTTGACACATACATCCTTGGATTGGGATTTGTGAGAAGCAGGGATGATCACTGTGTATATACCAAGTAGGTTGGTAATCACTTTATTTTTTGTAGTGTTGTATGTTGATGACATGTTGTTGGTAGGAAATAACATGGATGTTATCAAGGAGGTGAAATTGCAGCTATCCTCGAAATTTGACATGAAGGATCTTGGTGCTGCTAACTTCATTCTCGGAATGGAGATTAAAAGAAATCGTGCAAACATGAAACTCTGGTTGAATCAAAGAAAATATGTTGAGACGATATTCCTGAGGTTTAATATGCATGGAAGTAAGCCGGTCAAGGTTCCTATTCCTATAGGTGTAAAGTTATCTGTAGATTAGTGTCCCAAGACACAGGAAGAAGAAGAGAACATGTCCCATGTTTCGTATGCTAGTGCAGTTGAAAGTTTGATGTATGAAATGGTATGTACCAGACCGAACATTGCACATGCAGTGGGAGTTTTGAGAAGGTATATGTCAAAACCAGGGAAGGAGCATTGGACAACAGTAAAGAGGGTCTTCAGGTATTTGCGTTGCACTACCAATTATGGATTGTGCTACCAAGGAAGACTAGGACATAGTGGTGGACATACATGGATTTGTTGATGCAGACTGGGTTGGTGATCTGGATCAGAAAAGATCTACAAGTGGGTATGTGTTTAATCTATTTGGAGGAGCAATCAGTTTGATGAACAAAAGACATGCTGTAGTGGCACTCTCAACTACAGAAGCCAAATACATGGTAGCCACTCATGCAAGCAAGGAAGCAATATGGTTATAGAGATTGTGTTCAGGTATTGGTTTGGTACAACAAGCAGTGAGATTATATTGTGACAGTCAGAGTGGAATATTCCTAGCAAAGAACCTATCTTATCATTCGAAGACAAAAACATATTGATGTTCAGAACCACTTTGTGAGATACATCGTTGAGGAAAAGAAGGTGTTGCTGGAAAAGGTTGACACTTTGAAGAATGTTGCAGATTCATTGACAAAGTCTGTGAGCACAGACAATTTCTCCTGGTGTAGAGTAACAATGGGCATTGCTTCCCTGGATTGTTGACTATATAATCCTGTGGACCCCTGGATGCAAAGAAAACAACAAGTGGGAGAATGTTGGGTATGTGTTATATTCTTTGCATGTGTGTGTGTGTGGGTGTGTCAGATTCAACAACTGTGTCTGACGATCCATCTAGTAGTTCTTGTAGTGTCATGTGCACTGGGTTCTTCCTCAGGGGGTCCCAGGGGGGGGAAGGTATATCCCCCCTGGTCTCGCGTAGCATTTGACACCGGGTGGATTTTTCCTTTTTTAGCAGTTTTCTAAATTAATCCCGGATTAAGGGATTAGGTTTTTGGTATTTACGAAATACCTAAAAGCATTTTATATATTGTATGGTGAATGGTGAAATTCGATATAATGAATATAAGAAAGGTTTTCTCTGGTTGAGGGTTTCCTGTATAAATCTCTATGTACTATGTGTATGAGGCATTGATTAATTTATGTTTTGCTTAAGAATCTATATGCATTGCTTTACTTCACATGTTTGAAACTTACATTTGATTTAGTAGACAATGATATTTTCAATCATGAAGACATGAATAGGTCTATGATAGTAGTCATTTCTCATACAAGCCTTATGTGGTACAGGATTATTGTAGTAGATATATCTCTAAGAAGGATTGAACCTTTGTAGTCTTAGATATGCAAAGAGTGGTCAATTTCTAAAGGCGAGAATTTACAAAGCCTTTATGAACGGCCGGTGGAAAACTTCAAAATGGGATTCCGCCAAGACTTCCTCTATGTGCCACTCCCGGGAGCCGAGTACCTTCCTCAGAGAGAATCGACGGCCATGTTTCATTCCCTCTAAACGTGGTGGACAAAATAATTGTCAAAAATGTTCAGAATAATGAAAATTTCTTCAAGAATAGGAAGCAATCTGATGTTGTGGCATCGCTGTGATTTATTAACCCAGTTTCTGAACATGATAGAGTCACCGAAGGGATCTTATTCATTTTTGTTCACTGCACATTTAGAGCCATTAGTTCTATATAGTTGTTTGTACCTTATACTAAACCCATTTTGAAATTGAAAGAGTGAGAAACTGACAAATGTAGAAACCATCAACTTGAGAGGCTCCATCAAAGTAGGCCCTTGCATGGTCCACCAATTCCTCTATTACCCTTTTGGCCTTTCCCTTGAGGGAACCTAGAGAGAATACTTACGCCCTGAGAAGCTATGCGCTTTTGGATAGTTGATCGATATTTGAAGACAAAAACGTTTATAGCCTGCCAATCTCCCCGATTAATAAGAAGAGGGAGGGATTTGATGTTGTTATTTGAGTGATGGGAAACCCAGGCTCTCTCGGCCTCTTTAATATTTTGACCTTGCCAGTCACACACTTGGCCCAATACCGTAGAACTTTTAGTCCAGATTTGTTTGACAAAAGGTACCATAAAAATAAATAAGAGGCTCATTACTCATCAGCTCTATACAATGCGCACCAACCCAGGCCTTCTAGGTTCCTGAGCTTCATTCTATCTCAAATTGATATTTTTTTATTTAGGTAATATGTACATATTACACTTGTAATACACTTTATCCGTGTGTAATATGTAACACATTAAAGAAAAAAAAGAATTTATACATCTATAATATGTAATATATATTACAGATATTAAAAAAAAAAATAAAAAAAAATAACATATAAATAATATATATTACATATTATACATGTACAATATGTAATACATATTAGACATTTTTTTATTAGACACTAATACAAGATTTTAAAGGCCATTTTTTTTTCACACTCCTTTCCACCATCAAAAGGGGCCACCCAAAAGGGTCTTGTTGAAGAAGATCAATATTAATTTGAGTGTAACCTGCGTTTGGAGTATAGACTCCATGAGGATTGTATCATGGATTGTGTTGTGAGAGTAACTCGTCCTCCCTCTATGTAATTATGATATGCCCAAGATTAAGAGCTCTGGTGTAAATTGTCCACCCTTCTATAAAGTCCCTCGATAGTCCTATCTGTTCAGCCTCCTTCCAACCTTGTTCCCAAATTGTAGTTCTGGTCAAGTCTGCAATCTGGTCAAGATGATAATATCCCAGCTCGTGTAGATGTTCAATGATTTCTTGGGAAGAAAATGGTTTCTGCCACTGCCATTAAAATGGATCATAGCTTAAAATGATTTTTTTGATATATATTTTTTTTATCTTAAAGATTGTATATTTTGATAATTTTATGTATAAGGTAATAACTGGAACAATGGTAGATCACAAATTGTATTGTAAAAAATATGTAAATAAAAATGAATGGCTCATAGCTTAATATGATTTTTTTTTTTTTTTTAATCTTAAAGATTGTATATTTTGATAATTTTATGTATAAGGTGATAACTGGAACAATTGTAGATCACAAATTGTATAAAAATGTATTATGATTCACTTATTTTCATGTAGCAAGTGGAAAATAGTTACATATATAGTATATAAATGGAAAATGGAAAATGTGTTCTAATTTCTTATAATTTACTGTATAAAACGTTGTAAATTGGATTTTATATTTAAATAAATTTGAGATTTTTTAATTATATGTTTTAACTTTTTTCCTCTATTGAAAATATTTTAGATTTGAAAATTTTCACATAGTGAATGATCATGTAATAATGTTCATAATAATTAAGTATATAATATATAAAGGAAAAGTATAAACCAAACAATTTGATAATAGAAAAATAATGAATAGTTTTTCAATATTTTAGATTTGAAAATTTTCATATAGTGAATTATTATATAATATTCATAATAATTAAGTAATAATAAATAAAGGAAAAGTATAAATCCAACAATTTGATAATAGAAAAATAATGAATAATTTTTTTATTTAACATATAAAATCTATAGATTGAACAATGTGCTTTAAGCGAATTTTAATAATATTCATTTAAAAAAATTTGTAAAGAACTTTTAAATTTAAAAACACATTCAAAATATTAAAATTGGAAATAAAATCATATTACATCCTCTTCATATTGATAAAAGGCATCCTCCTCTTTTATCGAGAAAATCCATCAACAACTCTTTTTTATAATATTTTTGGTTTAGAAATCCATGAACACCCCTCTTCTATAATATTTTTGATTTGAACACCCCTCTTTCATAAAACAAGTTCTCAATCATTATAAAATTAACCATGTCTGAGAACAAATGGGTGCATTTTAATGTTTTGTAAAAAATATAAACCCATAATTTATAATAGAATGATAGTCCATCGAGTTTTAATTTAATATTTTTAAGATTTAAATAAAATAAAATTGAATTGCTTTCAATTTTTATCCATTTGAACTCTCTTTTAATCCATGGAACTCTCTTTTTACTATGTAGTTATAGTTAATGTGATGTCTTTTTCAAGTAATTACTCACTTCTTTAGAATATGCATAAAGTTGCAATACTAAAATAATTAATAAGTAATTGTTGATGAGAATATAGTTGATGAGTAGTAAGAAGGATAAGGGTTATCTAAAATGGCACCATTGTTAATCTGTATGCAATGTAAGAAATAGTTACCATGGACCATGATTCATCATAATGGATTCAATGAGGATGTGTCACTGCACCTGAGAATAATGGCTAACTAGATGAGAATAATGGCTAATTGGATAAGGGAAAAATTGATGTGAAATTTTAGATGGGCATCTATGTGTGTGCCATATTAACAATAATTATTAAATTATTTATTTGATGTTTGGACAATTAATATTAGTTACTCTAACGAAGTGAATTTGTTGGATTACTGAGCGAAATCAGGAGAAAACCACGGAATGCTTTTTCTTATATGTCTTGAAGAATTAGATTCATTGGAAGCACCAACTTTCTTTGTTTTCCAGCTGCAACTGGAAGGAGGCCCCAACCCCCTACTTTCTCAGGCTACAACCTGAGGGAAGCTCCAACTCCCCAAATCTCTGGCTACAACCTGAGGGAAGCTCCAACTCCCCAAATCTCTGGCTACAACCAGAAGGAGGCTACAACCCCCAATGTTCTCCGGCTACAACCGGAATGTGGATACAACCACCTGTCCTTGCCCCATCCTGCCACCCTGAAGTAGAAGTAGAATGATGAAACCACTGTCACACTATCACTATGAGATATACCACTGTAAACCTATACCAATAAATCTGAACCATGCATCAACCTGTACCTCAACCTGTAATCAACC
>ML786333.1:1017422-1027535 GCA_009831015.1 Picea engelmannii | reverse complement strand
ATATCATAACTCATACCATTACCCATCAAACAAACTTGGGTCCATTACCCAAACCTGGGGTCTCCAACTTCTCATGGCCATAACTCTCTAACCGTGAGAAATTATGTGACATTCCACATACCACCAGAAATGACATGACAAGATCTATACATCTAGGATATGTTCCCTGACAAATTCACTTTCCTTCATCTCATTATTCCACAATTAAGCATGGGTTCTCTTACTCCACAAAGCGTCTTCCCATGAGGGCTTTCACCATAAGGGGACCACTTTGGAGTTCATCCATGTTTACTTCTTATCTACCATGATAAAAAAATAATGAGTCATATTTACATCAAACACTATTGGGTCCATTACCCAAACCTTTGTGCTACGGGTCTTTCTTCAAGGTTGACATCAATGACAACCAACCTTAATCAACATAATTAATGCTTAACTCATAGGAATAGAAGTTGTTGGGTCTTAGTTGCATGTGAATTCATTTTCTCATAGTTGTGGTTATTTATTAGTGAGGGAGAATATGAAATATTATGTATTTATAGAAAAACATGGAGGTTTTCAATGTAAAATTGGTTTATATGGAGGGAGTAGAGATATGGAGCATTTATTTCTCACTTCCATTGGGCATTATATACTTAGGGAATTGGGGGATTATTGATGAAATATCATGTCTTATGTCTTACAATGAAAACCCCTCTCATCTTTAAGGAGTTGTAAGTTCATAAGGGAGTCAAAGGAGTGAGTAAGTTTAGCTCCCTTTCTAGGTAGGGGAAAGAGAGTAATGTCTAATAGGATTTTCTCAATAAAATTAAAGAGATCTAAAGGATATTTTAGATATTTAAGTATGTATTTTTTTATTCCAAATTGGTCAGTACATGAGTTCTTAATTAGCATTATTGTGGTTTTATGAAGTTTATGGTTGTTTAGATTAGGATTTGTTTCTATGATAAGTTGGTTGTAGGAGAAAATAACCGACATTTTGCACTAGCTGGGAAAGTGATCTATAGTGTTCCCTCCATGGAGAGGTGGGAAAAACATAATGCGGATGTGATTGCTACAAGAAATTGAAGTCAAGAGGCCATTTTTTCCTTTGATGGGATGATGGTCATAGTCTTGTGTATGGAAAAGTATTGTCTTTGTTCCAGAATATAGATTTGTTTGCTGGTGTTGAAAAAGACAATACATCTTTAAGATTTGTATTAAGAATCAAAGAAATGGGATGTAGCCAATGGTTATAAAATTTAGGATATCTTTCTACCCAGTAGAATAGTTTTTGAACCCAATTGTAAGAGCATGTATTGATGCGATATTCATCGTTGATTGGCCCAAGTTTTGTCCATTACAAGCATAAATCCTAGGGACTAGAGATATTGTTCTATTATTATTCTGGATTGATGGGATATTCTACCTGAGATATGCTCTATTGTACACATCAAAGGTGAGTATGTGCCTTGGATAGATATTATTTATGATATCCGTTCTGACATTTAGTGATTATAATACTACAAAGTTCTGAGGTAGCCGTGTTTGTGAGATATTGCAATACTTTTTCAATTGGCCATTTCATTACTTTGTGGATATGAAATAGTGTTTGATTTTAAAAAAACAAGAAGGAATTTTGGAGTTGCAACGTTGATGTTACACATTTCTATTCCAAATTTATGATGGACAGTCATGAAAGGGTTGCGGCTAGATTATGATTCAATGCAAAATTATCATAAGAAGTTAGAAAATAGCCATGAAGAATTGTGGAATGATTGCATCAAATTGTAGGATGATTGCAAGCAGTCATGGAAGGTTACAAAATAAGTGTGGGTAATTGTGGACGATTGCAATTGTTTTCCTCTTAGATTCTTATGTCTTTTTTTCTATTTACTCGCATCTCGTGAGTATATGCATTCTTATGCAATCAATGAAAATCAATACTAATGAAATGATGTGAGAAGGGGTAAATATTGTTGTAGTTCCTTCATTGTTGTTATTAGTTCGATAAGTCTAGGTTTGCGATAAAATAGGTGAACTTTTGAACCAATTAAACTATGTAGATAATGATTTGGTAAGATGAGATGTAGTTGGTTTGAAAAGGGGTAAACATTGTTGTAGTAGGTGAATTATGATTATTAGTTAGATAAGTCTAGGTTTTCCTTAAAATAGGTGAAATCGATGTAGTTGATTTTGAGGGGTGTGTCATACCAATGCTTGGTGTGAAAGACCAGGTGCACCTTATTCAAGTTACATATTCTTTTGGATATGTTTTCATTTGAGATTATTAATAACAAGTGCATTTATAAGGATTGATCACCCTGATAGTTTCATTATTTTATTGGCGGATGGATTTGTATTCGGTTGTTGTGTATAGAGGTGATGATTACTGGTCTTGACTATAATTATGCTTAGGATCAAGTACCTTTGGATAGTTCTAGTGATGAAGATTGGATTTTTGTGACTTTCTACCTGAAGTTAAAGCTCAGGAAGAGGAGAGGAGAAAATTAGTTTGGTGTAGTTGGTTGTAGCTGTCATATTTTGTTTCTTATTCTAGATGGTACTTATCAGTCAAGAGTTGACTTAGGGTTTATTCAATGAATAACAATGGGGGATTGTTGGGTCATAGTTGGGTGTGAATGTATTTTCTCATGATTATGATAATTATTTTTTAGTGGGAATATGGATTATTATGTATTTATGGAAATATGGAGGTTTTAAAAGTAAAAATATCTTTTTATAAAGGGAGTAGAGTTATGGAGAATTTATTTCCAACCTCCACTGGGAATTATATATTAGTGGTTTGGGGAGTTATTAATCAAATACCAATGATTGTTTGTTACTTTGAAAAAACCTCTCATATCTAAGGAGTTTTAGGTGTATAAGGGAGTCGAAGGGATGAGTAAGTTCATCTCCCTTGCCTGCCAGGGGAAAGGAAGACATATGAAATGGAATTTGTTTAATACAATGAAGTAGAACTAAAGGACATTTTTGACCTTTTGGAATGTATTTGGTGTTGGGGAATTTGTAGTTATTAATTATTAGTTATGTAATTAGAATTTATGTGGTTTAATGAAGATTATGGTTGTTTAGATTAGTGTTGTTTTTCCATAATAAGTTGGTTGTAGGAGAAAAGATCCAAGAAAAGTTGAACTATTGTAATTCACACTTGGAGATGGCCCAGAAGAAGGTGAACTACAAGCTGAATATAGGTTGGAAGAAATGAATTTGATTTAGTAGACATTGATATTTTCAATCATGAAGACATGAATAGGTCTATGATAGTAGTCATTTCTCATACAAGCCTTACGTGGTAAATGATTATTGTAGTAGATATATCTCTAAGAAGGATTGAACCTTTGTAGTCTTAGATATGCAAAGAGTGGTCAATTTCTAAAGGAGAGAAAATAGAAGATGGAATACTATAAAGTCTAGAACCAATAGATCTTGTTTGATCACTAGTTAATAATTGTACAATATTTGGGAACTAGAAGCAGAGGTAAAATCCATTCAATCTATGTGTTACTAGGTATTTTTGTCTAAATGGTAAGGCATGGAATATAAGATATATATTATAGAAGAAGCCATAAGGTATTTTAGAGATTAAAAAATTGGTTGAGGAAGTTAATTGTCAGATCACAATCGACAAGGGGATTTTCTATTGAAAGGAATAGATGGTAGAGGAAAGGTAGACTTCAACTCAGTTTCTATCATTTCTTGACCTTGTAATCGTCTCTCTAAGAGTAGAGAAAGTTATAGTGACAATGATAGATCTACATTTATTTATCATTTGATAGAAAACAAAATTATGAGAGGAGTGGCAGGTATTTTATTATTGAAACCCAAAGAATGTGGAATCGTAGAGGTCATGCAAGTTTTCATGTGTAAACATGTATTGGTCAACATATTTTGGATGAAAGAATACATTAGAGTTTCTTCCCCATATTTCTTCTCTTTAAAAATAGTTTTTGATTGTTTATGAATATTCTTTATATGGTTGTATGTTTGATGTTACATTAAAATCTTGATATGGAAATGAATATAGGATACATTAATCGCACAACGTATATTGTTGATTTTAATTTTAAATGGGGTTTGACTGTCATTTGGAGATCTTGACTTGGCCCTTAGATTATAAATCATGTAAGGGTAAAATCATGAAGATGGGTTACACTTTTGCTTGTTTTATGAGAAAAAAAATGTATTTTCACAAGTTTTTCACCTTTCGGCATACAAAAGTATTTTTTTTATTTAGAATTTCACTTTACAATAAAAAAAAAACTTGTGAAGAATTTTGTTAGCTTTCCAATGACTATTTTTCAATTTTTTTTTTATCACGATTTGATATGTCAATTTGACAATTGTTTAACAGTATGTTCCCTAAACATGAAAGGAATGATAATGAGTAACATTTTTCTACAACAATGTATCTATTATTAAACTTATGTTTTTAAGAAATGAAATATACTGCAACAATATACAGAGACTTTATTTTATTATGACTATAATTTTGAATCTAACAGATGAATATTATAATTTCTAGAATTTTTTGAAGTTGACTAAGCTGAAAACGTTGCACATTTTAAACACATGTTTTTCTACACCTTGTATCTATCTTAATTTTTACTTAAAACTAAAATGTAAATATACCCTTTTGAAAAGAACAGTTTAAGGATTATGAATATATTTTTTTCTAAATTTCTCACTATATATTTTTAGAGATACCAATATTTCATTCCACCAAATAATAATGTCTGCTGAAAATATTATGCAGTGATTTTTTTAAAAAATTAAATAAAATTAGATAAAAATAAAGAAAATGAAAACAAATTATAGGAATTGAAGGTAGATTCAATTTTGGAAATGCTGGTGTCATTTTCGAAACCAAATTCTCAGTATTTGCAGGAGTCCTCAACCTCCGAAGTTCAGGTAAGCTTGGAGAAATTCTCTGCTTTTTGTTTTCAGTCCCAATTTCATGTTTTCGGCCGAAATAATCTTTCAGCCGAAACCTAGATTTTAACGGAATCCATTAAAAATAAATGTTTCGCCCGAAATATTCTTACCACAAGAAAAAAATTCATCCGAAAAACATTGTACACAAATTTCGAGGGTGTCGTCAGTGTACCGTTCAATTTGACGTGCAAATTTTCGGCCAAAAAATTGCTGCTAGGAATACAACAAACCTAACCAAATTAATTATGTACAAAGATGAATGGAATACATGATTGAGTATTTCTAGACTTTCTTTGACCCAGGTGGATAGTGGCGGCCACCCACCTATTCCAAATGGCTCATCTTGGCAGTGTTTTCCTAGTTTTCGGGTACAGAACTTCTGCGACCGTTTTGAGGCCCAATTTTTTTTTTTTATGGATCTTCATAATCAAACAATAGATATAGTTTGAGTTTGACAACATAATATGTATTCCTAGGATAGACCTTTCTAACGGGCTATCGTGCACCTAAAACGAGGATCATATGCAAAAGTTACGACCCCAAGAAGTTGATGTACCAACTTATCCCAACGGGACCCACATGACTCTTGGTGCTTCATCTCCTAGAGTTAGGTTTTTGGATGTGTAGGGTTTTTGAATTCATGTTTATTGTAAAAATGGTTTTAGAGCCTCATTATAATCATCTTCTTGCAAATGAGCATAGTCATCACATCTCTTCTGAGAGATAAGCTGCCACCATTCTAGCAAACTTGTTTCAGTCTACATTTTACAGTTTCATCATATTTATTTATTAATAGAAGCCAAGTTTTATTGTATCTCTATTGGTGTTCATTGAATCTCTGTGTTAATAATATAGATCTGTATTCATTTGATTCTGCTCATAAAATATGGATTAGTGGTATCATAGCGGTCTTCTCCTTGTCATTCTTAATGCGTGTCCCAGACGAGGTCAGGGTACAAAGGGTTGGGTCTCGATATTGTTTCTCTTGAGGAAAAAGGCTCTCACAATACTAAGTGACCTTCCATGGTGGGAGAAAAGAAAGACGACGAGGCAATAGATCCTTTCAAAATGTTGCTCAAGGAATCCCTCACACAAAAGAGGAACGAGATGATGGATAGTTTTGCATAAATCCTTCGACAACTGCCAACAAGAGAAAAATCTTCCTCAAGTGGAGGCACCGCCCCCTTCAAGGTACAAATCAACTTTGATATTCCTATATTTGAAGGTCAGATATATGAAAATTCTATAAATAGATGGTTGAATTTGCTAGAAGGGTATTTTTTTTCCATAACGTTTCGAATAGAGAAAATATTACTTTTTCACTCCTCAAAGTCATCACCCATGTCAAATATTGGTGGGACACATTTTGTGAGAAAAAGGAAATAGAGGAAGCCTCATTATTTATAGTCACACTTGCCTGGGAGTCCTTGAGGGATGCTATTAAGGAAAAATACTACCTTGTTGTACGTTATGACGACCTATATACAAAATGGACCAACCTACGGCATGAAAGGGACCAAGTAGTGCCAAAGTTCACAAATATCTTCCATACCTTGCGCACCAAGTTGGGTATCAAATATTCTGAGTGACATATGGTGCTTAAGTACCATGATGGTCTGTATAGATACATCGAGGAAGAGATGGAGTTTCTGGACATCTCATCCTTAGGCACGACCTATTTATATGCCCTCAAAATCGAGTAGAAGCTTAAACAAAAAACACAACAATTTGGGTCTGGGAACCCCTCAAAGTAGAAGCAGGGCAAGGGCATCCCCAACCCACAAAAAAAATGGTAGAGAAAAGATGGAAAATCTCAGTAAAACTAGTCTAAGCTGCAAACAAATAAGGAGAATGGAAAGATGAAGATAGATGCTGGGAAGTGGTGTGACTTCCATAAGATCCCTTGGAATAACATTGTTCATTACCGCTCAACACAGTCATTGGTGGATGAGGTGAAATCCTATGAATCAATTTCAGGTTTTGACTCCGAGTTAGAACTAGAAAATGGGAGACATATCATTGACACAGAACCTAGTTCCACCGTTGCTACCACCAAGATCCATCCCGATGAACCTGATGAGCTAAAGGAAGGAGAGTGCCTCTTTCATTCACAGATGTGGGTGAAAGGAATCCCGATGCACTTCATCGTTGATAGCAATAGCCAAAATAATCTCATCTCAGTGGAGGTCATCAAGCGGTTGGACCTGTTGACAACGCCCCACCCGCAACCCTACACCATCGGATGGCTCTACCAAGGAAGTGATCTTTGCATCAGCCAACAATGTTGTCTATCCTATGACATCAAGCCCTTCAAAGATGAGGTAATGTTTGATGTTTCTCCCCTTGAAGTTTGTGATGGTATTTTGGGCCAAACTTATTTATGGAAAAGTCATGTTGTATATGATTTTAGGCCTTGTAGTGTTATTATTACTCTGGACTGGAAAGTGTACAGGATACCCAAGGTAATCCCACCTAGCGAAATTTCCTTGATATCTACCAAGAGATGCATGAAGGTCATTTCTGAAACTAGGAAGTTTGTATTCTTCATGATTCACTCTTAAAGTGAGGGAAATATTGCAACCACATCCATGGCCTCCGTAACCGACCTCTCCACATAGAAGAAGAAAGTGGATAAGGTCATGGACGAATACAAAGACATCTTCTCCTCACCTATTGGGGTACCTATTCACTATTAGGTCAATCATTCAATTGATCAGACTCTTGACGCTCTGCTACCCAATGGTCCATTCTATCACCGGTTTGTGTTAGAAAATGAGGATATCAAGCATAAGATCCAAGAACTTCTCCACAAGGGGCACATTTGACCCATGTCATCACCTTTTGGAAGCCCAATCATCCTTGTGTAGAATAAAGATAAGACCCGGTGACTCTGCATTGATTATCAGTCCCTAAATAAAATCAAAATCAGGAACCAGTACCTGATTCCTCGAATCAACAATCTCCTTGATCAACTCAAGGGGGACAAATACGTCAGTGAGATTGACCTGAATTCTAGCTATCATCAAGTCCCAGTAGAGTAGATAGATGTATGGAAAAATGTCTTTTTGAATGGTTGGTCATGCCCTTTGGTTTGACAAATTCATCATAAACTTTCATGAGGATGATGGATGATATCTTGTGGCCTTTCACCAATTCTTTTGTAGTGGTTTATCTGGATGACATCCTCATATACAACAATACTTGGGAGGAACACTTGCAGCATATTCAATATGTTTTACACACTCTGTGGCAACATAAGCTATATGCCAACTTGGAAAAATGCTCCTTTGGCATGGACAAGGTCCAATACCTAGGCTACATTGTTGATAAGAATGGTGTGCATGTGGATCCATCCAATATCTAGGTCATCCGTGACTGGCCAACCCCAACCACACTCTCTGAGCTTCAAAGCTTCTTAGGCATTTCCAATTTCTATCACATGTTCGTGTTGGGATTCTCCCATATTGCATGGGCCCTTAGCCAAGTAACCAGGGCTGGTGGTAAGGAAAAGTTTGTTTGGGGAATGTCCCAACAACAAGCATTCAATGATTTGAAGCATCGCTTGTGCTCAACCCTAGTGCTTTCATTACCTGACCTATAACAACCCTTTGAGATCGATACATATGCTTTAGACTATTCATTGGGCATAGTTCTCACTCAACATGGCCACTCCATGGCCTATCATAGTGAGACACTATCAAATGTCATCTGTAAATAACAAACTTACGATAAATAAATGTACTCCATTGTGCAAGCCTACCTCCAGTGGAGGCATCACATTTTCGGGAAGGAGACAATCATCCACACTGGTCATAAGCCACTACAGTTCATGCAGACACAAAGAAAATTGCAGAATGACCTCCATCATAATTGTTCCACATAGTTGCAATAATTCAACCTCAACATCAAGCATACTATAGGAAGTGCCAACCACGTCGCATATTTCCTCAACCAACCTCGAGTCGCGACACTCACCACATTGCTAGACTCTTGCAGCAATGAGATCTTTGGATGGCCCCAACTCTATGAGAAATATCATGACTTCGCCACCACCTACGAGATGTTGGGAACAAACAAAAATGTCACTAATTTCCATATCTAGGATGGGCTACTGTGCAATCTGGGCCATCTTTGTGTTCCATCAAGAGAGCGAGAGAAGCTTATTTGGGAATCCCACTAGAGTTGGGTGCAATGACACGTTGATGTGGAAAAGACAGTGGCAGTGCTACAACAACATTTCTACTCCTAAAATTCAATAATATGTCAACAAGTATATTAGGTACTGCACTTCCTGTGCTATTTCCAAACCGACCACTAAGAAACAAGGCCTATACACGCCTCTTCCTACTCTTGATAGGTGTTATACCCTGACATTTCAAATTCAAAACTTATTGTTATTTTAATTCTTTTGTTATCCAAACATTATTTGTCCTAGTGATCTAACTCAAAACATATTTTTTTATTTATTATTTTATTAATAATAAAAAAGAGGAAGCGAATGTGAAGTACCACTGTTAGAAGAGAAAATTTATTGATCCAAAGAGATCTACCAAGTGACAACAAAAGGGGGACAAGTGGTGAATATTTGTTGAGTTAACTCAACGAAAGTGAGACAATATCTCAGGTTTTTAGGAACATGTGTAAAAATCAAATTGGAAGGTGGTCAATGAGAAAAAATAAAATTGACCAGTGGTCAATGAGAAGGAGGCTCGCACAATTGTCAAAGACCTACATAAATATTATAAAGAAAAGGGAACAAAGAGAATGGGATTCCATTCTGAATCATATGTGAAATCTGAGAAATATTTACATAACACAGAAATATTCACGTAATGCTTAAACCCTACACACTGCAGCAAGTCACTTTGTTAGTTCATTGGATCGAGATTTATCTTGGGGGTGACAGAGTGGGCATATGTGGCAGCTCTGATCTAAGGTTTGGAGGCGACCCACTTGGCATGTTTTTTCCCCTAAATAAATCCGAGTTACAGGTTTTTCTTCCATTTTGTTCTAAATTAAATTATTGTTCCTTTAGTATGTTCGACAACACAGGTATTCCAATAGAGGACGAACACCTTCAGTAACCACTCACATAACCAGATCAAAGATCAACACACCGATGTTTTCACGTGGTAAAACCCCTACGGGGAAACATCCACGGCCCCAGCCAACGCGGCC
>ML786333.1:954228-971603 GCA_009831015.1 Picea engelmannii | reverse complement strand
GAACCTCGATCTCGAAAAACCTTCATTTAGGCCCTCAAAATGGCCCCAGAAGTTAAAACCTGCTAAAAATAGTAAATTGCCAAAATTGCCATAAAGCTGTTTTGAGCCAGTTGGAAAAGGTGGGTGGCCACCAATATCCACCTAGATCACAAATCCATCCATGGAAAGAGAGATGCGTGACATATGCGCCAAACTCGTGGACATGGAGACAGCACAGAGACACATAGTTGGATTTGGAGATGTCAGTGAGTCTGAAAGTGAAGATGAAGCTGGACATGAAGGAGAAGAGGTCACAACAGAAGATGCAACAATTGAACACCCAATTAGGGTTGTTGCAAGAATGGGTGCTAAGGAAAAAATGGACATTCCAGTATATGAAGGAAACCGGGATGCTAAAGAGCTTCTAGACTGGATTAGAGCTCTAGACACATATTTTGACTATGAAGATGTCGAGGAAGACAAGAAGGTCAAACATGCTGTCACAAGACTTAAAGGACATGCAACATTGTGGTGGGATGAGCTACAAGCTGACAGATGTTGCAAAGGCAAGCAGAAAATCAAGAGTTGAGATAGGATGATCGTGAAGATGAAGGAAAAATTCATTCCTAGGGATTGCCAAATTACTCTGTTTTGGAGAATGTAGAATTTGAGACAGAAGTTGATGACAGTGAAGGAGTACACTGAATAATTATACAGGATGAACATCAGGGTAGGTCATTGTGAAAGTGATGATGAAAAGGTTGCTAGATACATGAATGGTCTGAGATACGACATTTAGGATGAGATGAGCATGAAGACCATCCAAACGGTGGAAGATGCTTATCAGATGGCTCTAAAAGCTGAAGAGAAGTTGAGCCAAAAAAAATGTCAAAGAGGCCGAGGTAGAAGTCAACCCAGAGGCAAATCAGTTGCCCAGGATAGAAATCAGAAACCCAAGGAAGAGTGGAAGAAACCTCAGATTCATAATGAGATAGGTGGAAGTTCACAGAGAGGGAAGCATACCGAACATAAAGGTCAATATGCTGATGGAAACATTTTTCCTCGTACCAGAGGTAGAGGAAAAGGAAGAGGTGGAGTAGTGAAATGCTTCACATGTGGAAAGGTTAGACATAAATCTTATGAATGTCTAGATAAGAAGAAAGAAGGTGGTGAAACTCACATTGCCGAAGCACAGAGGCATAATGTTGAGGTAGAAGATGTTGAAGGCGGAAGATCGATGATGATGCGAAAAGTTCTCTTAACACCAGAAAAGGGGGTGGAGAGTTCGGTTCAAAGGAACAAACTTTTTCAGACTGCTTACAAAAACAAGGACAGGGTATGCAAAGTCATCGTGGACAGTGGTAGCATAGATAATCTTGTTTCTATAGAGATTGTAGAAAAGCTGGAGCTAGAGACTATTGAACATCCCAGTCCATATAGAGTTTCATGGCTACAAAAAGGACATCAGGTAAATGTCACTAAACAATGTTTAGTTGAATTTAAAATAGGAGGGTATAAAGATGAAATACTCTGTGATGTCATTCCCATGGATGTTTGTCATCTATTGCTGGGTAGACTGTGGCAATATGACAAAAATGTGATTCATGATGGGAGGAAGAACACATACACCCTAGAGAAGAATGGGAGAACTCACATGTTGCTTCCAATCAAAGATAAGGAGGTGAAACCTGAAGTAAGCAACACTGTACTTCTCATGAGTGGGAAGGAACTTCTTACCGAGGTTAAGAAGAAGGAGGAACTGCAATTCATTGTTGTCAGGAAGCCTAAAATTGTTCTAACCAGTACAAGGGTAGATGATTTACCTAAAGAGGTTCATAAACTGTTGGAAGAGTTTGCTAACATAGTAGTGGACGAACTACCTCGTTCGTTGCCACCAATCAGAAGTGTGAGTCATCATATTGATCTCATACCTGGAGCTAGTTTACCAAACAAAAAAGTGTACAGATTGATGCCACAGGAGAATGAAGAAGTCAAAAGACAGGTCCAAGACTTAATGGACAAAGGGTTGGTTAGAGAAAGATTGAGTCCATGTGTTGTTCCGATAGTGCTCAGTCCGAAGAAAGACGGAGGCTGGAGGATGTGAACTGACTCAAGAGCAATCAATAAGATAACCATCAGGTATAGATTCTCATTTCCAAGAATGGATGATTTGATGGATTGTTTGAGTGGGGCCAAATTTTTTTCGAAGATTTATTTGAAAAGTGGATATCACCAGATTCGTATGAGGGAAGGTGATGAATGGAAGACAACCTTCAAGACTAACGAAGGGTTGTATGAATGGCTTGTTATGTCATTTGGCTTAACGAACATGCCAAGTACTTTCATGAGGTTGATGAACAAAGTCCTGAAGGAGTTCATTGGAAAAATTTTCATTGTGTGTCTTGACGACATATTGATTTTCAGTAAAACGGAGGCAAAGCATTTGGAACATTTGGCTACAGTGATGAAGAGGCTACAATAAGAGAAGTTGCTGATAAATATGAAGAAATCCTCATTCATGAAGACAGAGCTCATTTATTTGGGTTTTTTTATTTCTGCAGATAAGTTGAGGATGGATCCAGATAAGGTGGAGATAATTAAGAATTGGCCATCACTGAAGAGTATATTTGAGGTGAGAAGTTTTCATGGATTGGCTAGTTTCTAACAGAAGTTCATTAGGAATTTCAGTGGAATTAGTGCACCGATGATGAACACAGTGAAGAAGAGACACAAATATTTTCACTGGACAGAAGAGGCTGACAAAAGATTCAATTTGTTGAAAAGGAAAATCACAGAACAACCAATTTTGGTGTTGCCAGATTTCAAAAAGACATTTCAAGTAAAATGTGATGCAAGTGGATTTGCAATAGGGGCAGTCTTGAGCCAAGAAGACAGACCGATAGCATACTTCAACAAGAAGCTGAATGAAGTGAAAGTGAAATACTCCACGTATGACAAGGAGTTCTATGCTATTATTCAGGCATTGAAGAAGTGGAGGCACTACTTGATCCCTAAGGAGTTTGTCTTATACAGTGATAATCATGCTTTGCAATTTGTGACTCAATAGGTGAAGTTGAACCAGAAGCATGCAAAATGGGTTGAATACATGCAAAACTTTACTTTTGTAACTAATCATATTTCTAGAATTGCTAACAAAGTTGTTGATTCTTTGAGCAAGAAATGTTTTCTATTGCAGGAGTTCAAAGTCAAAACACTGGGTTTTGATGATCTCAGGGACATGTACAGAGATGATACAGATTTTAAAGAGGCGTATGAAGCAACTGAGAATCCAATTCTCAGAGACAGGAGTCAATGGACAGAATACATGATCCAGGAAGGATTACTGTTTAAGGGTAATCAACTTTGTATTCCAAAATGATCCATGAGAGAGAATTTGCTAAAGGAGAAACATAGTGGAGGATTGGCCAAGCATTTTGGTCATGACAAGACATTCTCAAAGTTAAACGAGTCATATTTTTGGCCAGGAATGAGAGAAGATGTCAAAAGATTCGTGGACAGATGCAGAATTTGTCAACATTCAAAAGGAAAGATGCAAAATGCAGGCTTTTATCAACCGTTACCCATACCTGAGAGGTCGTGGGATGCAGTAAGCATGGACTTCATATTGGGGTTGCCAAGAACACAAAGAGGGTTTGACTCGATCTTTGAGGTGGTAGATAGATTTTCTAATATGGCACATTTTATACCGTGTCAGAAAACCAGTGACACAACTCACATTGCGAATCTGTTTTTCAAAGAAGTCATTCGACTTCACGACTTACCAAGGAGCATAGTTTCAGATCAAGACACCAAGTTCGTGGGACACTTCTGGAGAACCTTATGGAAAAATATAGGAATGAACTTGTCATTTATCTTATCTTATCATCCTCAGACAAATGGGCAGACATAAGTTGTGAATAGAAGTTTGGGAGACTTACTAAGAAGCTTGGTGACAGAACACCACAGTCAGTGGGACAATATTTTGCCACAGGCGGAATTTGCTTATAATGATTCAATCAACATAAGCACAGGGCAGAGTCCATTCCAAATTGTTTATGAGACACAGCCAAGAGGAGTATCTAAATTGAGGGATTCAGAACAGGATGAGATAAGAAGTGCTAGTGCAAAAGATTTTGCCGAAGCAATGAAGGAACTTCACAGCCAAGTGAAGGAGCGATTGAAGAACTCGAGCCAAGAGTATAAGTGCAAAGAAGATCAACACATGAGACAACTTCAATTTGAGGTTGGTGATTTGATTCTGGCACATCTGAGACAGGAAAGGTCCCCAAAAGGGACATATAACAAACTGAAGATGAAGAAGATCGAACCATGTAAGGTCTTGAAGAAATTTGGGGAAAATGCTTATGAGATTGAATTACCCAATGGGATCGGAATTTCTCCGATATTCAATGTCTCAGATTTGTACCCATACAAAGCAGAGGAAGCAGGAATAGGTAATGAACAACTAGAGGTTCAGTGGACTACATAGATGCCAGTTGCAGAGAAGCCACAGATGGAAAGCATACTGGACAAAAGAGTTAGTAAGAGGACCAGAAGAAGGGAATACTTTGAATACTTGGTCAAGTGGAAGGGACATCCAGTTGAATATTCCAGTTGGGAGAATGAAGTAGAGATTCAAAAGCATGGACAGACCGTGCGAGAGCTCATGGACAGGAGCCCATGAAAATTTTCAAGTGGGGGAGTATGATGCAGAAGCATCACCAACATCAAGTGAGTGTGGGGCAAGCGCCAATGCATTTTGGCACGTGATAAAATGTTTGAAATGTTTTGAAGTTGGATGTGCCAAACTTAAATGTAATAGTTAAGAAAGGGCATACTTCTTGATTGTAATCAGACCTTGAGCGTCCCACTCTCGTCTGAAGGACTAAGAGGCATTTATGCTAGTAAATGTAAGTAGGTAGCTTTGAATTCTTAGATTAGACAGTTTTAGGAGCTGGAGGGAAAACATATATAGACACCCTCACTTGTATCATTGTAACATTAGCAGCATAATCAATCAAGAGAGCATAGGAGAGTAGAAGCAGAGAGCTGTGTAGAGTAAAAACCCATGTACAAAAGTTCTGGATTAATACAAAGATCTTTAGTTCAGACTCATGGTGTTCATTTGTTTTTTGTGTTTGTACATGTTGATTGATACATGCTTGTTTACTCTCTGTTATGCATTTACTTTGATGCGTGAATATATGATTTCATGTTAAATGTCTGAAATCTGAAGAAAGGGAGAGTAAAGAATGAGTTTCAAATAATTCTTTGTCTGAGCAAGAGTTTTCCTGCAAGGAGTGCAATGAAGTTGTCCGCAAGGCGTGCGTTGACAAGAGTCCAGAGTTTCATCTCTGAAAGCTCAGAAGAGATAACGTTATTCTAATTCTCGCAGAAGTGCAAGTTAAGCACAGGAGCTGTGCAAGGTGTGCACAAGTCGAGTAGATTCTCAGAGTTGGTAACCTGAGGGAAGAATTGAAGGATTGCTGTTGCAAAAAGAGTGCACAGAGTCGAAGAATTCAATACTTGGAAGTATTGAAGAGTTGCTGCAAGGAGTGCGTGCAGGAGTCTTCTTGAAGACTCGAGTTATGGAGAAAGCTTAGAAGGGATAAAGTCCTCGAAGTCGTCAAAGAAAGATCAAGAGGGCTAGTGCCTTGAAGTATCGGGAGGAGGCACAAAAAAATTGTTTTGCTGAAGGACAAGTTCTGTAAGGGAACACTTTGTTCATTTCGCAGAAATCGTCAAGGAGGAATTCGACGATCAAAATTCCCGGTGGAGAATTCACGAGGTTCCGAGAGCCGTCAGATCTTGGAGAGGAGTGAGAAGGTTATGGTGAGTGTTTTTCTAAGTTGAAGCTCAGGAGAAATCGGGTCGTAGGATTTGAACCAACAGGGGTCGTTGAATCACTCACAAAATCTCATTTCGGGGTTTCATGAGTCGGAGAATTGAAAACCTTGCCTCAAGATTCGCGAGGTTGTGAAAGGTGAAGCTGCGAAGAGGATCAAGACCATCCATCTGAGAGTGGACAGGTGGCATATTCTCCAACACGGAGGTCAAACCTTTGTTGACCATATCAGGGTTTTGTGAGTTGGAGAACCGAAATCCTTGTAGAGAGATTCGTGAAATCCCTAAAGATGAAGTCTCGAAATAGAGAAGGAATCTGAGCCATCTGATCGAAAGGACACGTGTCACAAGATCCTCTCTATCGGGGATTCAGACATCGAAGGTCAAAGGGCGAAGTTCTTTGACTTCACGAGTGGAGAAGTCGCGAGAATATCGGGACCGTCCATCAGAGGAGGACAGGTGGCAGAGATCTAGGGATCTCGCGAACTCGGAGGTTCGCAGGGTGAGAGCCCAAGAGTTGGGTACTCCAACTCGCGAAGTCGCAAAATCGCGAGGAGCGAGGATAGCCATTGGATCCAAGTCATGGGAGGACCGTTGGATCAGGAACCCCATCGCATTTTGCACATTCGAGGGTTCGGAGGTTGAAAGGAGTTGTTTTCAACATCAAAAACCGTGAAGTGCCGAGAGCCGAGGCACGAGTGAGGACGAGTGGCAGAACCTCAAGGTAGGGCCCACGCGATAGATAGGCGGACACACATCACCCATTGGAAGGATTCAACACCCCATTGACTTCTTGTATCTCAGGGGTTCGGGAGATAAGGGAACGAGAGTTCAACCCTTCAACTCGCAAAGTCGCGAGTAGCAAGAATGTGAGGAGAAAAGTCAACTTCACTTCTCGAGGTTTCGTGAAAGGAAGGTACCAAGGTTGGACATTCGAACTCGCAAAGGTGCGAGAGGGGATAAGGGCTAGCACTTAGCCTAGCTAGTGGTCGCACGAGGAAGGTGCTGACAAAGGAAGAGTCATACCCATATCAGCATTTCGGGTATCGCAAAATTGGAGGAGGAAGAGTCAGAGTTTCAACTCATGAACTCGCGAGTTGTGAGTTGTGACAAGCGCCCTTGGAATTGGGCCTTGGTCATAGTGCTGTGGTTGCTTGGGGAGAAAGGAGCTCGCACCTAGTGCTATTCGCACAGGGGAGATTCTCAAAGGACCTGTGGATCAAATTGAAAGGAGATTCCAGCAGGGAATCTGAAAGAGTCGATTCAGCTCAAAGGGGTTAAAGAACGATCCTGTGAGTGGATCTCAGCCCGAGGGTTGATAGGTCTGTGTCAGTGCACCTTCATCGATGATGCACCGATGACCTGTGATGTTCTGAATCTTAACTGGTATCTGAAAGGCTATCAAAGTGGGGAGGCATGGTTCTCCAATATCTAAATCAAAGGTGATTAGTCGAGTATCAACTAGGTTGACTTCCCCCAAGGAGGAAAAAAAGAATTTGGACTGTGATGGTTTGGAGGACCTCCAAAAAAGACATGGCTGCAAGAGACTGTGCTAAGTCATCAACTAGACTGTAATTATGGGTTTCCCTAGCATGAGGTTTATGTACATTCCATCGTCAAGGTATGCAGGGTATACAGAGGGTTGGTTCATTGTTAGGGCATGGGATCATCAATGGTTGTCCTGCTATAGCTAGATTTTTTCTATGGTGGATAGTGTAGAGTTAGGAGGCATGCCATGGACCGTATGGATGGTTGTGTGTTTGTAGAAGAATCTTTTTTTTGCTGGTATGGAGGATACTATGATCGACTGGATTTTCGGGTTGACTGGGACCTGGGTTTTGATATTGCCCCATTTGCGGTGGGGTGTAGTTTATCTCTTGTTGGGTATTCATCACACCTTGGTGTGGAATGGATTTTCTCAAAACGATGGGAGGTGGGGGATTCAAATAAATTTGTGGAGTTGGCTAAGGGGTAGGTGGTGTCGGAGGGCGTTGTGTGTTCATGGATTCTTTCATCCATTTGTAATCGACAATTTAGGGGCAACAGTGAGTATAATGTCTATACTCACCACATAGATTGCAAGGGAAGTTAGTTATGATATTTTTTTTCTTCCCTGGTCATGGTTGATTATTATTGTTTCCCCCTTGGGGGTTTTGGTTGCCTTGATTCTGGTTTCCCCTAGCGGGACGATTTTGTTGGGGGTTATTTCCTCTTGGTCTCAGGTTATTATTGTTTGAATGTTTTCCTTTATTCTTGGCACTATTCGGCTGATGGGCCATATTTTACGTATTCAACTATTAAAAAGCATGAACCTTTTGAATGGGAGAGGGATGAAAAAAGTTAATGTTGACATATGGTTGTCCTAGTGGAGGAGCAATCGACTGGGGAGGACCAAGAAATGGAAAATATGGATTGTTTTTTGGAGACGATCCATATGGTGTATAGCAAGTTGAAGTACTTTGACTACTATTGGGGTTATATACGAGGGTTGGGGGTGGACTCGTACTTTATTGAGAGACTTGATGCACCATAGGTACCGACGGGGGTCCTCCCAACGACGGAGGGGGAATAATAGGATATGATTGTTGGTGAGTGGGAGGAGGGTAATAACTCATCCATCCATATGGTTGAGGATACTTATTTGCACCATAAGTAGGTGATGGGTGGTCATAAGGGTTGAGGTGTGTCATAGAACCAATCAACCCATCCGCAACATGGGAAACCCCGGTTTTGTCCTGGCCAAATGGTAACATGATTGGGAATATACTAGCACAACCGCAAACGCGTGGCTGGTGAACGCTGAAAGGTTTTGACTGACCTAGAAAATGAAACACTAAACACTCAGACGTGGAAATCAGCTAGCCACCATAGCAGATTTTAAATATGATTAAGTAAAAGTAAAAAGATAAACATGTAAACAGATTCCTTTATAATAGTGAGGAAGTTAGTGGTTGAAATCACAACCATTGATTTATTGGGATGACTAAGAATATTCCACCAGTATCTAATCTTGTCCATACAAAACTGATTAAGCACTAAAAACCTATTAAATGTGCCCATTGTCAATAGGTGTATGCCTTTCGTCGTAATGAGGTTGAATTGTTCGGCCTTTTTGATTTCTTACTCTTCTGATTGAGGAAAAGTGGATGCTACATCCTTGGCAATCACCGGGATGAGTGATTTAAGAAATCAATTGAGATGTTTTTATTTGGTGGTTTCTTCTTTACACAAACTACATCGTCGACGCCATTCATGGATGTGGTCGGTGATATGGATAAAAATGGTTCATTTGAACTCGAAGAGATGTTCTAAGCCAGTGTCATGACGAACTGGTAATTGGAAAAAGGACAAAAAGGCCTTGGCCAATGATTCAAAGGTCACATGGGACCCTGATTTTTCGTCCACATACCATTTGGATGATGAATCAGTGAGGGTTCGTTGAAATAACCTCAATTGGATCGAGTCATCCATGATGTTGTTTGAATAGAACCATAAGTGGAAGGTCATAACATGGTTGGTGGGGCCTTCCCCTAGTTTTCCTTCAAACTTCAGAATGTCTGAAGGAAATTTGGTAGGCATATTGGGCCAAGTGGCATTATGTAAAATGGGGTCATTCATGAGTTTGGTTAAATCAGGAATGTTGAGGGATGCCAAGTATGGAAAAGGGGGATTTGGCATAGGATAAGTTCCATCCATTGTGTCTGTAGGTAGTGTAGTTGTCCCTTGACAGGGATTTGGTGGGTTTGTATTTTTTCCTTGAGAGGAAGTTTGATCCCTGCCTCCTTGTGAAGGACAACCAATAGATGCATTTCCTAGGGTATTTGACCCAAGAAAAGTGGAACCAAGTAAAGTCGATCCAAAATAGTAGCACTCACTGGGGTGTGATATGGTGGAGCCAGTGAGTTGGAAAGACTAGGGAGTCCTCCTAGAATAGGAGGGAGATTATGCAAGCGTCTAAAACAATGGGGATTATGTGGTTCCCCGATGGTTCTGACTAGAAAAGTGAGTGTGTGCAAATGGTGACAAGAGAGAAATAAATGAACAAGTGCTTTTTATATTTTTACCTTCACAAAAGAGTATAATTCATAATTGCATGTAATCAAATGAACATCATACATAATTAAACTGTAAAATAAACAAGTATATGGATAGGTTGATTTTGTCCGCATGGTGAAAACAAATGCTCGTGTCCTAAAATACCTATCATCCTTCCTCTCAATTTATCATTGGGCCTTACAATATCACTTGATAGTGGGGTCTGAATCCATCAGAAGAGGATCTAGTGAAGGTTGAAGTATTTAGTTATAATGAGGGGTAGAGGGTGCATATCTTGAAAGAGCTGGCGATATTTCCCAATAGACACACAAAATATGACCAAGGTGTGATTGTAACCCACAACCGCCACCTGGGTAGATATCCTATGTTTGGACAGTAAGTACCTTGTTCAAGGTGCGACATTTAGATTTTCGGCCTAAAACACAGGTCACGGGATGGATACCCTCACAAGAGTCGAGTGACTCAACAAGGGATGCATAGAACAACCGGACCTCAGCCTTCAACCCTTCATGGGTATCTCCCTACCTTATGGTATAAGAACACTTGACTTGGAGGATTTGAAGAATCCTTATTCTCAACTTCTATTGTTTCAAAATGTGAGAACCTGATAACGAGGGGTTATTTGGATGCCTACCCCCGAGATCCTACCTAGACTAAAAACATTCTTGTAGGCAACTCCCGTGGAGGGAAATTTAGTGTGTTTTTAGAAAAAAATTAGATGGAGTGGGCTGAGAGATTGGGGTCATGGACCAACCTCATTAGAATTTAATTGGTGTGGAAAATTTCTAAAGAAGTAGTTGAATCTTTCAGAGTTCTTTTTCAAGTACTTTTTGGGTACTTAAAAAAGAAAGATTACTTCGACCTCCACTATTCTAATAGAAATTATGTATGTGATGAGTAGCTTTGTGTTCAAGAAAGTGAAAATTGTGCAAAATATTTTTAATAAGTTAAGTGTAATATTGTAGCATGTGGAATTCCTATGGTTCTTACAAATATTCTTACATAGATTACTAATTTCTTTGGTACAACCTTGTGGAATATTTAAATCCCTAGAGAACTATCAATGTGGACATATGGGACCTTACTTGTTCCTTTAAACTCCCTGGAATGTTGTTTATACTAGAAAATCTTTTTAAACTATCCTAGGATTGCAGACAAGTGGGCATGTATGGGCCTGTTACTTGATATTTTAAACTTTCCTAGAGTGTTGTCTAGACTAAGAAAGCTTTTTGAAACTATCTTAAGATTGTAAACATGTGGGAATGTATGGGCCCTTACAAATCTTTAAGATAATTTTCAATACTAAGAGGCACCCAAAGGGGGTTTCCTCCTCTCCTAAAGATTTAAGGGACATGAAATTTCCTTTTAATCACTTTTTCTAATTCCCAAGATCACACTTGGGAGCGGGGGAAGAGAATACTTGGGGGTTAAAATTGATATCTAGTCCCAAATTATTTGATTGTGTTTGAAAGAGAAATGATCTTAACTTGAATTTTTAAATGCCAAATGAGCCATCCATGTGGAAACAAAGCAAAGAGAAGAATTGGGATTATTTTTACCCCTATGTGCTTATGTTAGCTAACCTTTTTTGTAAGAAAAGACTCTAAGTGAAGTGTGATTTCTTTAAAAAGTGCAGGAAATTAAAATTTGATGGAAATGGGGCCCTCAAACCACTCAGAAAACCCTTACAATTTGCCAAAAAATGACCTTGTGCACAGGCTGTAGTTCTTCCAGTCGCGCCAAGGGAACACAATGTGCATAATGCATGGGTTTATGAAGGTTCTTATGTGCACAACGTGCAGAGTGAAAATAATGCACATCTGTGTGCTTCGAAAGCCGTACACTTCCTATCACGCGTCAAGAAATACATTTTGAGATGAAATTCTCTTGCCTTAGCTCTAAATTCTAGATTTGGAAGACTAAGATAGGATGATTTTGGTACTTTCATAGCCAAACAATTAGAAAGAAGTTCTCTCAAGACTTAAATAGGGAGGAATTTGATTCTCATCCCCAATATGGTTGCTAATATGTTGTGTTGTTTTTGTCACATGGGTGAGAAAAAACACAACACTTTATTGGCTAGTTAAGTCATCTAAACAAGACAGAGAGTTGTGAGTTGATTACATAACCAAATACACATGAAACAAGGAAATAAAAATAAAAACTAAAGGGAAAAAAATCTTAGAAAATCTTGCAAGTACTAGAACCATGAAAAATGAAAATGACAATCATATAGCTACCAATGGATCAATGTATCGATAGGCTCACACCGTAGAGAAAAACAGGGACTTATGAATCCCCTCTTCCTGCTTAGGAGGGCTCTTGAGTTCCCTAATATAGATCTCTTATCTTCATACAATGGAAAGTAACAATGGTGAAGAAATACAATGCCAATCCTCTCAAGAGGTGAGTGGAATGGCCCTTGCTATAGTGTTTGAATGATTCAAAGAGAAAAGAGGATTGTACAAGAAGAATTATTGCATCATAACAATACCTTGAAATTCTTATTTTTCTAGCACACCCATGGCACATATTTATAGTATCCATTCATGGAAAGATATAACTTGTTCATAATGTGAACAAGGGGCCTTTTAGGGTACTTCCTATCCCTTGACCAGCCTCAAAGCTAGATTTTTCTCAGATCTGAGTGTCAAATCATGTTGGAAGTCAGAATGGAAGTGGTTGAGAGGCCGACAAGATTCATAAATGCATCGTTCATGAGAAGTGTGTGGGTTTTCTTGTAGACATTCGCGCATCCTACGCATTCTGTGCACAATGCAAACTTAGGGTTGTGTTAGCCCACACATTTTGTGCACAGTGCTCGTTCTTCCTTTGGTGAATTTGCACACTTTTATTTATGAACAAAGTATATATTTTTATGCCTTTTTGATGGATTTTGATGTTATAGGTGTACTAATTGTTGTTGGAACTGATGTCTTTCTTCAACCATTGTTTGTAATGTTGTGGACGATTTTTCGCTTATAATAACTACCACACAGGAAAAATAAGTTTAATGATTTTGCACATGGAAACTATTACGACTAAATGGTAATTTTGCAAAAAGTATTTCTTGTAAGTGAAGTCTTATTAATATGTAATATATTTTACTTATTTGAAAAAAAATATTGTTGAAAAAAAAATTATATGGGTATGTGACAACAGGCCCTGATAATCCATCTCAATGGACTACATGTCAGGCCTCATGGCCATCAATTGGGGAAATGACTGTGTTTTTGTGGTTGTTGATTTCTTTTCTAGGATAGCAATTATGGCCTCCTACAAGAAGAGCATCACAACGGAGGCCACTACCAAGGTCTTATTTGAACGAGTGTGGGTACATTTTGAGATACCACAAACCATTATCTTAGATCAAGATAGTTGGTTCCTCATCACATTCTCTTCCATACTCTAGTCACTGTTGGACACCGAGCTCAACAAATCCACTGCCTTCCATCCTGAGATGAATGGCCAAACCTAGGTCGTCAACTGGATGATTGTGCATATCCTACACATGTAAAATTGAAAGCACCCCCACACATGGGATGAGTGTCTTCCCTATGTTCAACACAACTACAACATAGTCATATTACATAGCTAAACCAACCACAACCCCTTTCAGGTGGGGTTGGGATTTCAACCATTGGGTCCCATGGATGTTGCACTACCCCTTGCATCCACCCACACAGACTCGTCCCATAATCAAACTGAAGTTGACAAAGACACTGAGTTCATTGAGTGGATCCAACACATCCTTCAATAGGTTTAGGACATTTTACAGAAGTCCAATGCCAAGTACAAGAAGCGCCATGATCAACAGCAGGTGCCACACAAGTTTCAGGTGGGAGACAAAGTTTGGTTGCACTTGCAGAAATAATTCCTTACGGGGCCCCATTGGAAGCTTCATCCACTCCACTATGGACCTTACATCATCACCAAGGATGTGGGTGACAATTCTCTTGAGCTCAACATTCCCCTCTTCCTTGGATTGCACCTAGTGTTCAATTTGGATCTCCTTCGACCATATTTTCCACAACTATTGGACACCTCAGAGATAGCAGAAAAATTGACACCAATAGAGATAAAACTTAACTACATGGAACATGAATCCATTAATCATATCATGGAAACACAGGTCAATGGAATTCACCAACAAAGGATCCAACTTTATCAGGTTTTCAAAGCAGGGCGACTTCTACACCAAGGCAAGTGGCTCACCTGGGGCCAAATTCAGTAGAAATTTCCTGATCTGATGAGGGAACTCAATGCAATGGAGATCATTTCTTATTAAGGGGGGATTATTGATCCAGGTGGATATAGATGGCAACACACCTATTCCAAATGGATCATGTTAGAATTTTTCAAGTTTGGCATTTTTTTCCTAGTTTTCGTGTCCTGAACTTCAGGGGCTGTTTTGAGGCCCTAAAAAGCATTTTCAGGACTCGTCGGAGTAAAATTGAATTCAGCGTTAGATTTTTACAGCATAATGTGTATTCCTCAGATAGACCTTTGCAAAGGGCTATTGTGAGCCTAAAACATAGATCATATGCAAACATTATGACCACGAGAAGTTGATGTACCAACTTACCCCAATGGGGGTCACATGACTCTTCGTGCTTCATCTCCTAGGGTTGGGTTTTTGGATTTTTAGGGTTTTGGAATTCATGTTTATTGTAAAAATGATTTCAGAGCCTCATTTTACTCACCTTATTTTGAATGAGTGAAAATATCATATCTCTTCTCAAAGATAAGATGCCACCATTCTAGCAAGCTTGTTTCACTCTTCATTTTACAGTTTCAACATATTTCTTTATTAATAGAATCCAAGTTTTATTGTATCTTTGTTAATTTTCATTGAATCTATTTGTTAATAATATAGATATGTATTCATTTCGTTCTACTCATAAAATCTAGATCATTCTTTTAGTGTATTCATGTTTGTTGTTTATTTTATATGCTTGTTGCAATATATTGCTTTCATACTTAATGTTGGTGCACAAAACATTTTTTCATCATTATCATAATGAGATTAGTTTCTCGCAGAAATATTCTCTTGATAATGTATTGGTGGTAGTCACATGGTAAAGAAAGTAAATTTAATTATTGCTAAATCTTGTGGAATCACGAATAGATTAGTCACACTATCATACCATCTCAACCACAAACTCTTTGACATCATTAATTGATCTAGATTTTGAAGAGATTGAAATGAAGGAAAACATATAAATGGATACAGATAGAGATATTGTTGATAGAACAACAATAGAAATCCCAAATTATATTAATGAATGAAATGGCGAAGAACTTTAAAATTCAATGCAATACAAACCAGCTCCTAAAATGGTGGTAGCTTAACTTTGAAATGATATGTTTCAGCTACACTCATAAGAAGAAGACATTAAAAGAGGAAAAAAATGTATTTTTAACATAAATTACGATTCCCTAAAATGAAAAAAAAATAAAAATATGCAAAACCCTAACCCTAGGAAATGATGTGGAAAAACAAATTCATGTCCTAAGGAGGCTAGTTGACATGTCAACTTCTTGAGGGTGCAACTTTTGAATACAAAATCCATTTAGGTAATTTCTTGGACCATTATCGACGCTAAACCATGTTCTATGTATTTATTATGCCAATCCATCAAAGATATTTTGGCCTATGTCAACTACAAAAAATGAAATTGAAATACCCTAAAGATGCATTCAAAGTTTGAGACTTCAATAACTATAGTAAAATTGCCAAGATGTGGAACCATTATATAGTAGCAGAATAGGTGGTTGGCCAATAGTATCCACCTAGATCCATTCTCCCCCTATAGGAATTAATGGTCCCAATTTCAGCAAGCTCCTCCATGATATGGGGAAACCTCATCTCAATTTGACTCATAGTGAGCCACTTGTCTTTGTGAAGGAGTTGCCTTGCTTTGACAACCTAATATATTTGAACGTTTTATTGGCATGTTCCCTTCATCTTGGTTTCCATAATTTGTTCAACTTGTTCGTACTCAATGCAATCAACATTTATTTATGTAGGGCACGAGTTATTAGTCACTTCTCACATGTTGAAAAGAGGTGTAACAAATGGTTAAAGAAACTCTACATTAGATACATGGTGCAAGCCAAGCAAAGGGGTAATAATTAATTCAAAACTATAGCCTTGGTGATGGTGTAATGCCTATATCATAGATCATGGAGCTTTCTATGGGGTCTTATGAAGAAATCTTTATGAAAATGCAACCATGCCTTGTCTCTCACCTGGAACTTGTTTGGAACCCAGTGCTAATCATGGCCCTACTTGTACCTAGTATTATATTTATACAAAATATCATGAATTTATTGTTGGATGTGATAAATTCATTCAACAAATTTAATTTCTCGGTTAACCTTAGTCTGAGTATGGAAGGATCCTTCTTATATAGATACAATGGGCATAGCTAGGTCAATTGGGGCCAATGGCGACAAACCAAAACACATTTCAATAGGGATATATCCAATATATCTATGAAGGGATCTATTGTAGGAACATTAAACATAAGGAGGAGTCCCATCCCATGTGCATGGACGTTTGGAGTTATACATTCTCAATATATGCATAATCATCCTATCGACTACCTCTATTTTTCCATGATTTTCTGGGTGGAAGGAAATTGATTTGGTTAGCTTAGTGTCCATAAGTGACCATAGGTTGGAAAAAAAACGTACTTAGGAATGTAGTATTTGTATTTTAAATAATTGTCTATGGGAGACCAAAATAAACCAAAAAATGCACAAAGAAGAGATTAGCAATAACCTTTGGTATGATACACTTCATGTACGAAATCAAAATGGCCATCTTGGACAATCAATAAAAAAATACAAATATGTAGTCATTTCCATGCATGGTTGAGGCTAGGCCAAACATGTAGTCCATGGAGATTAACTCCATAGTTTGTGTAGTGTAGGTAAAGGAGTGTATAAGCCATGCTCACGAGGGTAGCTTTGGTAATTACATCGGTAATGCATGATAAAATAAACCTATTGACATATTGTTATATATTTTCTAAATAGAAGTACTTCTATAGAGATACCACTACCTTCTCCACATTGAAGTTCCAAACCACCCAATTGTAATGTGCCTCCCAAACCATCTTCTCATAATCACTTAAAGAAACATAGATATGCTCCAGATGGCATAAAATTAAATCCTCGAGATGAAAACTTGAGATAGACTAACCTATGCCCAATGTTTGATATATAACAATTACCTTAGGATTGTTTTCATACAATTCACACCACCTGCAGGTCTTGTGTCCACAAGAGTTGAGCATCATGGTCATCATCGCAATAAAAGGTTGGATTAGATAGTCCACAATGAAATTTATGCTACCCTTACTTGATGTTTAGATGGCACTATTGTAGGTATGTCGATCACTTTTGATGGTGGAAATTCTATAATTTTTTGTGCATATACATGAATTGGAGTGGCTTGTGATCAATTTGGATGATTTTATCCTTCCCCA
>ML786333.1:908840-944956 GCA_009831015.1 Picea engelmannii | reverse complement strand
AGAGGATAATTTTTACATATAACCCACAAACTCAAAGGCCAAATGGTAATGTTACTTCCATAATAAAAAACATTAAATATAAAAAAAATGATAAGATTATTGATTGTTAAAGAACATAGAAATAAGTTTAACAATAGAACCAAATCGGTTAGCTCTGTAAAGCCCAATAAACGGAAAAGAAACCCAAAAATTTTCTTTATGAAATAATTTATCAGCACTACAAATTGTGTCAACCCATTTCTGTAAGCTACGGGAGTAAAAGCCCATTTAATACATATGAGCATTACTCTGTTCTAAATTAAAGTTCAACAAAAAAATACAGAACCCTCATTGACATGAAAACTCTCAAAATATAGAGAAAATTACATGAAAACCAAAGTGGGTTCGACAAATCTATACTATTTAGCCACCTAACTAACATCAAGTTGAACGATAGTATCAAATCCTCATATAGAACAAGGGTCCATAATGGAAACCAAATTACCTTTTAAAGGTTGAGCAACCTGGCCGAAGAGCCAAGCCAACACCTGTCAACAATGGACACATAAACGAAAGTTAGTATAACACCTAAGAAAAAACATCTCATCACAAAAGAAAAAGAGACATTAAAAGTATAGGGTACTTACAAGATTTCGAATTGGATTTGGGGTAAAAGACCTACCATCCTGGTCAAACGATACCTTCGTTAACCCACAAAACATCATAGAAAGAAACTCAAACTTGCTTAAGATTGACGAAGAGTTACGGTATAAAATTATTACCAGGAGAAAATCGAAAATGAGAGGTATTTTCTATAGATGAATGCCTCGACCGACCAGAAACAAATTTTCTTTCTGATGGGTACCCTCATAAATAAAAGAAAAAGGGCCCATCATTAGTTGAGAATCCAAATGAATATATATTAACAAAGAAATAAAACCAATGAACAAAATGAGACCAATACACGCATAGCCATTACCAGATTACTTAGTAGCGTTTCCAAACCAAAACCCAGGATAAGGCTACGATAATAGTATCGTTTGAATTTTTATACAGAGTAAAGGAAATGCACGTAAGACCATAGGAATTTTGACAATCCACCACCCTCGACAGAGTATAAAATGAGACTGCTAAACAAAATAAGGATAGAAATTCTAAACATGGTCTTATCAGGCCTTCCAACGACAGAGAAAACCAGAGCGAAGGGAATAAAACAACAAAGGTAATTTGTACATAGAGTTAATAGGTGACATAAGAACCCTGTGCATCCGGTGAAGGAAACTAAAGGACAAAGAAATGGAAATCTAGTAGCCCGAACTAGCAAGGAAACTCGTCTTCCTCTAGATATAATGAAGTGAAAGTTAAAAAATTGCGCAGAGTGGTCGCGACTTACCCTCCCAACTCCTGTTCCAAGAAATCACACTTGGCACACATAAGGATTGCCATAGACGATTAAGGACATATTCCATTTATGATTCCAGGGTCTGTCCAGTCCGAATTTAATAACCGCCAACCACCCCCGTAATTATTTCTCAAAGCATGATTAATCTCCTATATTAAGCACCAATCATGATTAATGCTTACCAACAAATGTAATGATAATATAATTAATGGTTTAATCATTATGCTTTTGTTCCCAACACTGAATGGTCGGGTCAAGTCACTTCCACTTGCAAGGATAGTGACCAAAAAAGGTTTTTAACACAAAATCCATACACGAGAAGTGAAATCTCAAATCAAAACCCTACCACAAGAAATGTAGCATAGATTCAAAAATGTGACATGTAGACTATAAGGTAGGCCAAGCAAATTATTACTCCAAGAATTATTAAAGGTAAAAACTTCAACATAAGAGATGTATTATTATGAAGATTTAATTAATTGCGTAATGTTCTTATCTAAGTTGAATATAAAATAGTATGGTATAAAAAACATTTGGGTATGTGATAAAGAGATAGGGAGAGAGAGGTATTTAGTGTTAACAAAAACACATGTTTGTTCTTGTTTCTAATAATGTTAGTGCTTTATGAATGCATGCACGTTGCTAGAGCATGTGTGTTCTTTTGAATTTAATTTTTGTTTGCTAGGAGTGAAAACTTTAGCTTACATGTATAATGACTTGGTTTCCTCAGATTTAGGCTCGAGATGAAAAATTTAGTGGTTCAATCTGCAAATTGATAAAAACCTCCATTTTTTTGTGAATACATCTCTATATCTTTGTCTTTGAAATTATTTTTCTATAGGATAAATAGTTCAACTATTGACGAAACTAAAGACATAGATAGAGTCATCTATAAAGACTCCATATATATATATATATATATATATATATATATATTGTTTACTATTTTTAATCTATTTTTAGCTTTGCATATATCAAAATCCTATAATACATACTTCTCTTTTTTCTTCTATAACATTTTTTGGGCTTAACCTTTTCTTGAATGAGTTATCTGTGACACTGGAGGAGACCCATATCTACAATCAAAAAATAAATAAAAATTGTTTTGATCATGTTAAGATCCTCTTAGCTTGCACGAACAAAAGACATTGTAATTTTTTTAAATATAAAATTAATATTATAAATTTCCAAAAAAAAAAACCCACGGGAACAATGGGTTCTCTTCAAGTATACATGTTTTGGGAATGAAACTCCATCGTTAAGGTACTCAACACCTACATGAAAAGAACATATATCTTATATTGTGTTGGAAAAATAAGATACCATTGTTAGAACAAATCAAATTTGACATAGTTATTCACAATTTCTATGAATAGAAGTTGTATATTCAAAAGCTAATTCAATTTTTGCATTTCATCTTCTTACAAGATATTCAAATTCTTTGTAAAAGTACATTGAATAATTACACCATATTCAAATTCATTTTATGAGTACCTTGAATAATTCCTCCAAGTTAACAGATTCTTGTTTTCCAGGTTTGCATTGCCACTAATGCATCATGAGACACCATCATTAGCTTTCACTCACCCTTAGATTACATATTTAAATGAAAGAATAATATTATTAGTATTTAAATAAAATCCACAAGTAAAACATCAACTAACATCCATCAATATTTCTTCATCCATAGACCATTGTTACCCCTCCTAGTGCTTGGATAGACCAATAAACCCTTTCTTTATCATATACCTTAGTTTTCTCTCTCCTAGTGCTTGGATAGACCAATAAACCCTTTCTTTATCATATACCTTAGTTTTCTCTCTCCTAACACTTGAGTGACCTTGTTGTCCATGGCACAAGTGGCTCATGGATTAGTGTTCTATGCCTCATGGGATCGTATATTAACTTATCACATACGTGATTACAACATGGATTGAAAATTTCAACATTGCTTTAAGGCTCAATTTGACTTTCAAGATTTACAAGGCTTGCAGGAATCCATTATAAGGATGACTCTCTAGCATGAATTAGTACACATAATTCTAGGTTAACCTGTATAGGTTTGGTGGAAATATTGTTTTGTCCTCAATGCATATTTATAAGATCGTATGAACATTCCCTCATGGGTATGAACTCCAATATGGTACTAGTATTTGTTTTTTTCTCATATTGACCTATATCAAAACTTTCATGCCCATAGCCTAACACATGATCAATTTAAGTCAATAATCATCATTATGAAAGAAAAATACATATCACATATAGATCCCCAAACCAAAATAAATCATGTATTGTAAAAGTCTAAACCATCATAGATTATTCATGTAGACACATGTCCAAGAACATATATACTATGATTACACATATCGTTATCTAGGAAATACAATGGTCATTACAAACCCTAAATTAAGATAAAGAAGAATGAAAGCTTTATAACATTGGAAATGGGTGAATGTAATAACCCTAAGGGGTTTAATAATAGAAATTCAAGTGAGTGATGTTTAGGTGCATGCCTTAAGCATGTCCTCCATATGTGCAACTTTATGGTTATTATAGAACTTAAATTAGGATAAAGAAGAATGAAAGCTTTATAACATTGGAAATGGGTGAATGTAATAACCTTAGGGGTTTAATAACAAAAAATCTAGTGATGTCTAGGTGCATGCCTTAGGTATGTCCTCCATATGTACAACTTTATGTCAATAAATGAATAAAAAGAGGGAAGTTCACAATAATAACCAATAATAACCACATGAATGGGGAACAATGACCTTCTTAATTTTTCCCTATTTTAAATTGACCCATAATTAGATGAGAGATCTAAATTGTTATCAACTCTAATTTTCTATATCACTAAATTCTGACCAAGGGAAAATTTTTGTTTCAAGATTAAATCCAATATAATTTTTTTGTAATTCTTAATGCACTAAATATTTCTGTAAAAATAAATATAAAGGAAGTTCCTCCTTATTTTAATTTCTCAATTAAGGGGGAGTGTTGGAGAATAATGGCCAAATGCTATACTTAGGTAATTGTTAGAAGATATTTCTATTGTTTTAGGGGTTTTCAGATCCAAAAATTTAGGAGGCTGTTAGGGACTAAAATTTAGGAGGTTGTTAGGAGCGATCCTAGACTATATAATTGTATGCAATTTATCAAATTGAATATTAAGATTGTGTAAAATAAGTCTCACTTGTATGAGCCCTTGTAGCCTCACTGTTATTGAAATTGATTGATCTCTACTTTTTTAATTTAAGATACAACTGGTTGAATTATCGTTTAAAAGTAAACATTTAAATTCTATTTAGATCTTTTGCATGCATTCTCAATTAAGAAAATATGAAAATAGTATAGACAAATTATTCAAATTAAAAAATAATATTCGAGGCGTGAGGCTTATATCACTCTGTTGGTTTTTAAAATAATAGAAATCTATTTGATTAATTTATAATACATTAGGTGGTTTTTCGTTTTGTCCATATTAGTGGTTGTCCATCCACCAATCTCAAATAAGCATTATTATATTTATATTCAAATTTATTTAAGAGTATATACTTACAAATTTTTAAGGTAATTTAGTTTGAGGGTTAAGTATTTTAGCTGAAAGAACACTCGACTTTTTTTAAATAAGTATGTTGAATGAAATTGATAATCACCATTTCGATAAATTCAAATTTCATTTATAAGATTTGATATTTTTTTAGACATTTTAATGACAAGCGAAGTATTATTGTTCAAAATGTAAGCTGTACTTTAACGAATGAAATGGAGAAGAACTTTAAAATTCAAAGAAATACAAACCAGTTGCTAGAATGGTTGTAGCGTAACTTTGAAAAGAGGTGTTTCAGCTACACTCATCACCAGAAGACATTAAAAGAGGAAAAATAATTCTTTTTAACATAAATTTTGATGCCCTAAAACAAAAAACTAAAAACGAAATATGCAAAATCATGACCTTAGGAAATGATGTGGAAAAAGGAATTCATGTCTTAAGGAGGCTAGTTGATATGCCAAATTCTTGAGGGTGCAGCGTTTGCATACAAAATCCATTTAGGGAATATCTTGGACTATTATCGACGCTAAACCATGTTCTATGTATTTACTATGCCAATCCTTAAAAGATAGTTTGGCATATGTCAACTACCAAAAATGAAATTGAAATACCCTAAAGATGCATTGAAAGTTTGAGAATTGAATAACTAAAGTAAAATTGCCAAGTTGTGGAACCATTATAAACTAGTAGAATAGGTGGGTGGCCACTAGTATCCACCTAGATCAATTCTCCCCCCATACGAAGTAATGGTCCTAATTTCATCAAGTGCCTCTGTGAACTGGGTAAACCTCATCTCAATCTAACTCCTAGTTAGCCACTTGTCTTGGTGAAGCATTTTCCTTGATTTGACAACCTAATATAGTTGAATGTTTTGTTGGAAAGTGACCTTCATATTGGTTTTCATAATCTCATCAATTTTTTTTCTACTCAATGCAGTCATGATTGAGTTATGTAAGGGCCATGCTATTAGTCACTTCTCAGGTGTCCAAAAGAGGTGGAACAAATGGTTGAAGAAACTCTACACATTAAATAGATGGTGCAAGCCAAGGAAAGGGGTAATAATTAATTCAAAACTATAGCCTCAGTGATGGTGTAAGGCCCATATTAGAGTGCATGGAGCTTTCTATGTGGAGTAATGAAGAAATTTTTATGAAAATGCAACCATACATTATCTCCCACCTGAAACTTGTGTGGAACCCAGTGCTAATCATGGACCTACTTGTACCGAGCATAATATTTTTACAAAATATCATGAAATTATTCTTGAATATGATAGATATATTCAACAAATTGAATTTATCTATTAACCTTAGTTTGGATATGGGAGGATCCCTCATATATATATGAAATGGGCATAATTATGTCAATTGGGGCCAATGGTGACAACCCGAAGCACATTTCAAAAGGGATATAGCCAATAGAGATATGAAGGGAACTATTGTAGGTGTATTGAACATAAGGAAAAGTMTCATCCCATGTGCATGGATTTTTGGAGTTATACATTCTCAAGATATGCACAATCATCCTAYCGACTACCTCTATTTTYCCATGATTTTTGGGGTCGAAGGAAATYGATTTTGTTTKCTTAGTGTCCATAAGTAACCATAGGTCGAACAAAAAACTACCTAGGAATGTACTATTTATATTTTAAATAATTGTCTATGGGAGACCCAAATGAACCAAAAAATGCGCAAAKAAGAGATTAGAAGTAACCTTTGGTACGATACAATTCACGCAGGGAATTAAAATGTCCATCTTGGAGAATCAATAAAAAACTACAAATATGTAGTCATTGTCATCCTTGGTTTAAGTTAGGCCAAACATGTAGTCCATGGATATTAACTCCATATTTTGTGTAGTGTAGGTAAAGGAGTGTAGAACCCATGCTCATGACGGTAGCTTTGGGAATGACATCACTAATGCATGATCAGGTAAACCTATTGACATATTGTTATATATTTTCGAAGTAGAAGTATTTCTATAGAGCTACAACTATCTTACCCACATTGAAGTTCCCTGCCACCCATATATAATGTGCCTCCCAAATCAATTTCTCATGATCACTTAAAGAAACATAGATATTATCTAGTTGGCATAAAATTAAATCCTCAAGATGAAAATACGAGACCGGTTTACCCATGCCAAATGTTCGACAAATAATAATGAACTTAGGATTGTTTTCATATGATTGGCACCACCTAGAGGTCTCGTGTCAACAATATTTGAGTGTCAAGGTCATTGTCACAACCAAAGGTTGGATGAGATTGTCAACAATGCAATTTATGCTACCCTTACTTAATCTTCAAATGGAACTATGGTAGGTATGTCGATCACTTTTGATGGTGGTCATTGTGTAATTTTTTGTACATCTACATGAATTGGAGTGGCTTGTGATCAATGTGGATGATTTTCTCCTTCCCTGGAATGTAATTCTTCCATTGTTTATTGGTCTACACAATGGAGTAGATCTCTTTGTCATAGGTGGGGTACCTGTGAACTGTGTCAGAGAGTGTCTCACAATGATAGGCCACCAGATGCTCATACCAAGTGAGGACTACACTGATAGCATAATCAGAATCATCACTATTGATATTTAAGGGTTGCACCCAATAACTCCATCTATGTTTGGATGTACCTATGAAGGTCATTAAAATTCTTTAGAACCAAGCTCCTCTTAGAGTTTATGATACCCAACTTTAAGCACAACGTATGGAATATAATTTTTTCCTACAACACTATATAGACCCTTTCCTAGTGTAGAGATATTCATATCATGTGTTCGTCTTCATAGTTCCCAGCATGGTAAAATTCCTCTTTGAGGGCATCAACAAAATCTACCAATGTGGATTATATTCTAAATGTTGTAGGCTCATCTCTAACATGTCTCTCGAATAGATATCTCACAAATCATTAACATGGGTAATATACTTAAGGAGTGTGAAGGTGATACTTTTTTCTATCATAATTTTTTTTAATAGAGTAATAACCCTATAACATATTTAACCATTCCTTGAAATCATCTATGTCTATAGAGACTTCAAATAAAGGGATGCCAAGGTTAAATTTTACTTTGAAGGTTTTCACATTGCTAAAATGGGTAAATGTTGAAGGTATCTCTTCCACCTTTCGCAATCAATGAAGGATCTAGGTGAAATTTTTCATCTATATCCCAATCCAAATGGGTGTAATCAATTAACTTGTTTACTTCATTATTGCAATACTTCATAAAATGCTAGTAAGTTCCCTTTTTATAATTCAAATAATTATCTTTGTGGCTTTAAGTTTTTTTTCTTACAAATCTTGTATAAACCAATAAAATACACTAACAAGAAAGGAAATATTAGGTTGAGTGTGAGTTAATAAACAAGGCTATGAGCAAGTTGTTGATAGAGTGTAGTGTTTACATTTTGAGAATCACACTCCCTAGTTAGCTTTAGTTCTGATTGATAAGGTGTAGAATAAGTTTTACAATCTTCATTCTAAACTTTTGTAAATGATTTGACACATATTTTGGTTGAGAAGTGAAGTTACCATCTGTTAACACATATAATTGATTCTTCTTGTCACCATCTATCTATTTAAAGTGTCAAGTCAAAGCTTGGTTAATGCACTGCCAAATCACTAGGAGAAGTTTGCAGCGTACTCTAAGTACTTTTATTTGTCATCATTTGGCATCATTGTATTAAAAGATCATGACAAAGGAGATTTCATTGTTTTTAGCACCATCTTTAACCAAATATCTAAGGATTATGTCATATATTTCCTAATAGTTTCCTCGAAGTGTGCATTTCATGTTTGAGTTTGGTGCTATGAACTGGTAGAAAGGTGTTGCGAACTGCTGAAGAGGGGGGTCGGGGGTTAGGCTACTTGCAGACACCCTTGTGAAAATTCAAATATACCAGCATCAAACTCAAGGCTATTAGGTAGTATATGAGATTTTTTGTCTTATTTGAAGGTCAAGAAATGGGTTTGGATGCTTGTTTTTCCTTTGGTTCTAAGAACTGGAACCGACATCGCGAATTTCCTACAACATCTGCTTATAAATATTTGATCATAACTCCAAAACGATGATTTGGGTCTTTTTGAAATTTTGTGTGGAGGAGCATGATAATGACATTGACTTGTTGACCAAATTTCAGCCTGACCCAGTTTGGAGTTTGAGAAGTATAATTAAAACACCAGTGCGTTGCAAACTAGCACTGCCAACTCTATGTTTCGCATAGTTGTTGGAGATTCGCCTTGTTTGGAGGTTTCCACCTATCAAGGAGGGTTTGAATGAATTCTTAGAGTTCAGTTAGATGATAAGGGACACCCACACCTAACAATTGCCTCCATTAATACCTCATGCAGTGAGTTGGAAAAAATAAAATTAATGACTTCCAACAACTTCCTAAGAATTAACAATTTGTTGGATCCTTGTCTCTTTGACTATTGCCACCTATCTCCAAGGCCTAGAATCCAATGGAAGAGATGGGTTTCGACCTCTTAAGCATATTTTGTATGTTATTTGTTATTTAATGGGTGAGAGGAATCAAGAGAAGGGTTGGAATGGATTGATAGAGACTCATATATTTTACACTATCTAAGTAGCAAAAGAGTACTTCTTACTATATGTACTGGACTTAAGATCCTTTGAATAATGGAAGTCAATTCTTTTTCTTATCATCTTATTTCTGTCTAATTTTGGTTACAATCCATTGAAATATTCATTAGACTGAGTTGTATCTTTATTACAATAGATTATCTATTGTGATACTTGTGCAAGTATATCAGAATTTTCCTCTTTGATTATGAGAAGTTCTTGTTTCATATGGTTTTATTCATATGTCTGTCCAAACTACCTGATGTAGATGATGGATATATTACATTCTCTTATTAAGTATTCCATATGTTCATCTTATTTCCTAAAAACCTGATCAAAGTTATTCAAAGCCTTATTTTCTTATGCATATTCTATGAAGTAAACTCTGATTGACATTATTTTCAGAGTCCTTCATCCATTTTTTATTTATTATAAACTCTATCTTCTACACTTTGATGGGTATTGGGCTTGCACTCATAGAAGTCTGAGTGTGACGCTCAGTGCTAACACCATCATCCATTTTTAATACTTGGATGACAAAAAATAAATGCAGTAGACCAAGCTCAGTCATCTCAAATGTATAAACTAACTATTTCTTTAAACCTAAAACTAAATCAACTTCACTTCCATCAATGAATAGTTCATCGAGAGATAATGCAATTATTAATGTTTCACAATTTACCTGCAATATATAGATACCTTGATTTGATTAACAACATTTGAAACCAAGATTAAGGAAGAAGTGGTCAATTTTTTCATGCCAAGTCATGGAGGCCTATTTCAAACAAGACAAGGATTTCTTCAATTGGCACAGAAGACTGCCATCCCTCTCAAAATCGAGGGTTTCCCCATATAAATATTCTCAATGAGATCACCATGTAGAAAATAAATTTTGACATACATCTGATGTACTTTCAAATATAAAGTACGGGAAAAAGTGAAAGAATCATTCAAACATAGTTCATCTATGCAATTAAGCTACGGTTCTCACTATAATTGATCCTTTCTTTTCTAACGAAACCTATTAAATACCAAATTATTGTTATGTCTTTCAACATGGACTTTAGATGTGAATTTGATCTTGTAGACCCATCACCATTTCACTATCTTAAATCCTCCAATAATTTATATTATTAAATAATAAAGCTTACAAATTACTTGAAAGTACTTAAAACTATTTCAAATGAACTATTTGTTGTATCATGACCACACATATACTATTTATTTTAACTCAATTAACATGATTAATAATATAACTTTAACTCAATTAACACAACTAAGAATATAAAACTTAGAAATAAATTATCACTGTGTTCACTACATTGTCTAAAAAAAACTTGTTGTATTTGGCTTTAATTCCCCTATTACAAATTTATACCATGTCATCTTTCTAAAATGTTTTTATTTAACAATTTATAAATATTTATTAAATTTATGATTTTAAAAGAAAAAAGTTGTACTTTCCTATAATTTACTTTTTACAAATTTACAAATTTTTAATTATGTTTTTTTTATTAAAAATATTTTAAATTTGATAATTTTCAAGAGTCAATAATCCATTTGATATTATGATGCTTCCACTTACTTTTTCTTTTATAGAATTAGTATCAATTTTATATTAATTTCATAATTTTTTTTTGTTTCAATTCTTTTCAGGGAAGAGATTGTAACTTTGAAAATTTTATGTATAAGAGAACATTAAGATATTTGTGCAGAGAGAAAACATGTAAAAGTGATGTAGATAAAAATGGGTTTATGAATGACCTATTGTCATGTTTTAATACACATAATAGTTATTATATATAGTATATCAAGAGAAAGTATAAACATAACACATTCACAATGGATAAATTATGTTATTATATATAGTATATCAAGAGAAAGTATAAACATAACACATTCACAATGGATAAATTATGGGTATTTTGTTGTTCAACTTTTAAAATCTATAGTTTAGATAGTATGATATAAAGTAAATTTTGATAATTTTTATTTTAAAAATATTTTTAAAGTTTCTTTAAATTAAAATAAAAATAAAAATAAAACCACATGAAAAAAAAATATATATTACATTGGAGTTTTACTTAAATTATGAAGCTACACTCACATCATATATTTGTATATAAAGCATCAATGCAATCATTGGAGGAACTTACATCCATATTATAGATTTGTATATAAAACAACAATGCATTTTTTTTTAATTTTTATAGTTATAAAATTGCTAATTTAAATATGAGAGAAAAATATATAACATTCAAGATTTACTTTTAAATTAAGAAATTACATTTTATATAATATAATGATTATATATTTATTTATAAAACAAGAATACATTATATATATTTTTTTTTTATTAAATTAAAGTTTTATTTTAAAATTATGAAGTTACATTCTATAATATAATGATTATAGATTTATCTATATAATAAAAAATATATTATATTAAAATGTTGTATTATAATTTTTTTATGATATATTTGATCAAATTTACATTATTTTAATATTTTAATTAATATATTTATTAGATTTCATTAATATATATATATATTTTTTTAATACTTCTTAGAAGTTTATATTCCTTTAAAATATAGGGTTTCTAAAAATTTCTATTAAAATAAGTATAAAGGGAATAACTACTTTATATAGCTATCACTAAAACTCATATTAGTAGGTATAACTTGATAGTAGGAAGAAGAACTAGAAGATCAAGTCAAGCAGCAATACTAAAAATAAGTAGAGGCTCACCACTATTCTTTGTTGTCTTTTTCTATTTCTTTTAAAATTAATTTTACATTTTATTCATTTGTTTATATCTCTTAGATTTTTATCTTAATATAATAGTATTAAATTTATTTATATAAATATAAATTTTTAATTTATAAAACATTGATATATTGTACAGAAAAAGAAATGCGTTGCAGTTTTCTATAATTTATTTTGAGATACACATTTAAATTTATATATTATCAATTTTAATATATAAATTTCTAATGTATACAGCGTTTATTGGATTTTATTTTGAGATACACATTTAAATTTATATATTATCAATTTTAATATATAAATTTCTAATGTATACAGCGTTTATTGGATTGATACATTGTACATGTTTAGAAAAGAAATGCGTTGCACTTTCCCATAATATATCTTGAGATACGAATTTAAATTTATTTAGTATCAATTTTAATTGTTTTCCTTCTAAATTAGAAATTTGATGCTCGTGATTCTCATGATCCTTTCATGAGGTGACTAATAGTCAATTACATGTATAAAAAAGTTCTAAATAACCGGTTGGTTACATGCATACAACCATCTTTCGGAAGGCCGTAGAAATTCTTAACTGAAAACGTTGAACAGGCAATGGAGATTGTTAAAGATAAATTCTGGTGGCCAATCTTAAGATGCCTTGAGAAGCATCTTTAAAATGTTTGTTGAAAATACTTAAAATTGTGGATAATTGTACAAAGTTTTAAAACCCGTCATGTCACTTCAATATGATGAGTAAGATTTTTGAAAGGTTCATGAGAGTCCGACTTGGAGATCTTTTAAGGTAAGATCAGTTTTTAAAATGGTCTTGAGAGTAGTATCAGTTTTTAAAGTTACTAAAAGGTGTTAGATTCATAATTAAGAAAAATGCACAAACATAATAGAAATAACTGAAGTAATCAAGAAATCATGATGAATATAGATAAATAGAATATTCGCAGAAAATGCATACTCTATAATCATTAATGAGCAAATAATCATGTACATGTAACTGTATAACATTTAGGTGAACTAACGAACTATGATTAGAGTTTTTAACATCCCCCTTAATTATAAGTTCGTTCTTGCTTGAAAAACTGTCACTACTTACAACTAGTAATGTGTCAAGAAAATATTCAGAAGGCTTAATATCCTCTCTCAACTATGAAAAAGTAGCAGATGCTCATCTCTTCTACTAAATTGGTGGTTTAAGGGTGACCAAAAACTCATTTGGTGGTTTTGGGATCACCACAAACATAATTTCTAGCAGAAGATCATGTCTTCTACTAAATGGCATGATTTTAAGTTGACCATAAACAAACAAGATCTCAAGGCTCAAAAATCTGAAAATGTAATAAGCAAAACTTCATGTCTTCTATTTAATTGATGCTTTTAAGTTGACCAAAAACTATCAAGAGCTCAAGGCTCAAAAAAATATGAATGGTTTTAGGATTACCACAAACCATATCAACAACAATATGTTCAAGAACAAGACTGCATACTAGGAAATAGGTTGCATACTTGATCATTTGTTCACAGGATCTAAATCAAACTTGGAACCTGACTAAAAATGTTAGGGTCCTAACCCGCACATAGGTAAAACAATATATTTGGATGTAATAAAGGTCAATATTAATAAGTCCTTGCAATAAAATAGAATAAGTCGAATGTAAGAAGACCTAATAGAAGCTTCCTCTTCTAGAAGGATTTTCCTCTAGATGCTTCTTTTGATAGACATATTTAGTATAAATAGGAGTCAAGGGTATGAGAACCATATCTTAGAAATTATTGTAATAGAGCTCTGCTCGACTGAAGGTTGCCCCTTCGAAGAGGCCTGTGAACATTGCTCTTAGAATCAAAGTGTTATTTATGTTGTTATTCTCATATCATTTCTGTGTTATTGTGGTGATTATTCTGGTTATATTGTTGTTATTCTGCCATTTCTAGCATTTTATTTATGTTCTTCATACTTTGTATATCTGGTATATTACAAGTGGTATTAGAGCACTTTCCTTGGCAGAAATTGTGCATAATTTTTTTTTGAAGGTAGAGACGTATTCCGACGTCTTTAAGCCACAAAGATCTGTCATTACGCACATAAACTCGTGGTTGAGGGATTCATACACGCAGGAAATACAAATGGTTCTTAAGCGCACATATCTTGGCCACCCTTCTAACCCCTCATGGTACCCCTTCAAGTGGTAGAGCATCAGACAACACCCGTGTACGGATCGACCTAGATTTCCTGAAGCCCTCTTTAGATAAATCGATCGTCCACCTGACAGCTATAGTTCCACCGAGAACAACACTCGAGAAGATACTCTCTAGTACCTGGGTAGTCGGGTAGTACGACTAAGGGTACGGTCTATCCTCCTTAGTTAGTGCCCTGAAATATTGGGCCGAGTACTACTGCTGGACCTCACACAGATATCAAAGAGCTATAGCACAGGGCAACCCCTTATCTGTAGAACCCTTGAATACCTAACCCTTGGGGACATAAACATAAACAAATTAAAACATACAAGATCTATTGTCACACAACTGTGTTCGGGTTGCCAAGTAAATATACATTTCTTTCTGGTTAAGCATTTGGGAATTTACGCTCTGCAGTATTCTTCAGACCAGAGTATAACTCTGCAGGTTTAAAAAAAAAAAAAAAAAGATTGTTTGGAAAATTTTTCACCATTATTTGAGACCTATTGCATTGGGTTCATCTCTTTTCCCTTATTACATTCATCCATCACATTTTTCGGCAAAATTTTTGACCCCGCCTGCCCCTTTTCAGTTCCCCCATCTTAATGGAACGTACCCGTAGCCAAGACTTGGAAGCTCGCTTCAACACCTTGCAATATGGTCTCATCGAGACCCAACAAGAAGTGAAACAACTCAGTGTCAATGTTGCCGCCATCAATACAACCATGCAGTCCTCAATGGAGAAAATCAAACAAGACCTCACCACCCAGCTTGACTCTGTCTTTTCAACACTCTACACAAAACTGCATATCCCTATAGATAACCCTTCCTCTTCCTCACCTCCACATACTGAAAGTGACCATTCCTCTCATTCCCATAACTTTCAAAACCATCACTTTCAACGTGACCTACGCCTTCCAAGGGTGGATGTAGTGTCCCCAAGGCCGAGCCCCATTGTAAACCATATTTGGAAAGGAATTGTAATTATGTTTTATAGGCTGGTGAGCCAAGTTTTCATAAGTTGGAGGCTTATGTGTTGTTAGGCCAGGGAGCCTGAGTATTGAAGGCCAGGAGCCTGCTGTTGTATATGTAATCATGCAGAACACTTAATAAAATATAAACACCACCAGGTGCAGACCAGCCACGATGAATGAGTGAAGGGGGACTAAGCATCCACAGAGTGGGCAAGGAATTAGGGGCTGGAAGGTGGAAAATGGGCTAAGTGTTGAGCCTAGGGTCTAAGCCTAGGGGGCTTAAGCCTGTGAATAATATTTTAATATTATTCCAAAAGATATGTGCATCATATGTTTTTATCCTAAGTCCTTTTGGGAAGGACACGTGAATTCCCAAGTGGTGGGAGGAACGTGTGCTGGTGGAACGCATGCAGTTCCATGGGTGACAAGTGTTGACCCTAGTGCATGCGAATGAAACGGTCAAGGTGAGCTGTGAGAGGGTCCCATTCCCATTCCACCGGATTGTCTGAACGCGTACGGAGCTCTGAGCAATATGACTAACCCGACTCCTGTAGAGAACCTTCGGGAGACCCTGTGACTCGAATGTCTGTGTCTGATTCTGAGAAATCCCGTGCGTGTAACCCTAGCCTACGAGAAGCCTGTGTTGAATTCGGGAAAGAGTCTTTGCTTGTTCGGGAAATCTGAGAGAGCCTATGTGAGCATTCCCTGTTCCGAAGCCGTGACTGTGAAGCCATCCTGTGATTGTCGAACCAGTTTTTGGAAAGCCTGTGTCTGTTTTCCTATGGGATTGTTGAGACTACGCAGTACTGTACTGCGTGAGAGTGCACAGGGGAACGAGAGAACTCCTAGAAGGAACCCTGTAGGTGCCATAGAGCCTGGAGACTTCCGGTCTGGTCTGTTCCTGTAACCCAAGGTAAGGGAGATTGGTAGCCGAAGGACTATCCAAGTGACAGAGAACGTGCATTCTCCTGGGGTGGAACAGGCATGTGGGGAATGAGGGTCTATGGGCAGTGAGCGTGGGAGATTCCTTGGAGAGCATTCCGTCCTTGTGGATTGTGTGTGACTGTTTTCCCTGTAACCTCATCCTGAGCCTAGATTCCTTGCCTTGGGGTGGAGCTTAGTCCCAGCTCGGGGGTGACCCACTGCTGAGTTGATGAGCAGTGCGGTCTAAGGCTGGGAGGTTCATGGAAGGCCTGCATTTGGTTGGTGGATCCCACCATTGTTACAAGATAAGTGTCTAACTATGTTTTATCACATTTTATCATGTCTCTACTGTAAATGTTATCATGTTTTCCGTTGTTTATACGAATTAGTATGGAATGTTATGGATTGTTTAATTATAGCAGTAATGATATGTTTAAGCTCTGAGTTAAATGTGTTTATTTGTTTAAATGCATGGGATATATGATATCTGTATGAGCTTTGTACAAATGGTGTGTACAAATTGGTATCAGAGCGTGAGTAAGCCCATAGTTCCGAAATGGGTGTGCTACAAATTGGTATCAGAGCCAAGGTTTCGACACTGAGCCTAGATGGGCCAGTGGAGCCGTCTTTGGACCAAGAATGTGAAGGGAAATTGGGTCTAGAGGACCAATTTCAGACCTTGGTTTGTTCCGGAGTGTCAAGTAGTTGCTTGACCGTTCTTACGAGCTCAGGAAGTATAACAGCGAGTGAAACTGCAGTTGATGTGGTCTATGGCCATAGGGAGACAGGTCTCTACACCAATGGTGTTAGAACCTTAGGATATGTTCAGGAGGGCAGGCGAGCCCTCGTGACCGTCAGATCTGGAAAAAATGTGCATAGGGATTAAAATTCCTTTTGAAATACACAAGAATGTGGAAATCGTGATACGCGAAATTTCGAATTGGTTAGGAACCGTCTGAGTCGTTAGATCTCGACTGGAAAACCCGTCAGCCGTTGGATCTGTCGGGAGATGTCCGAAGGTTAAACCTCAGAGACTAGGGGAAAAAGCTCCGAAATAGATCTAGACCGTCCGAAAGACGAAGGACATGTGTCGTGAGATTTCCCATTTCGGGAAATCGGGAATCGCGATATCGGGAGTCACGAAGGAGGTCGGGAATTTTCATGGTAAAATTCCAGAGAATGATCTAAGTCGTCCATCAGTTGGGACACGTGAGCGAGATCGGGAGGCCATCGACATATCGGGGTTCGACGTTTCGCGAATCCTGAGGACATATGTGTTTCGACATTGGAAAGTCCGAAACCCCGATAGGAGATATGACTGTGGTCATATAAGGGGAGGTCGTGTGAACAATGAGTCTAGCCCGGAGGGCTAACGGGAGTTAGAGTGCATCGGCGTTTGGAAGCCCAAAACCCCGAAAGGATCAGGACCTTCCATGGTGGAAACCCCAGATCAGTCGTGGGCCGTCCGATTTGAGATGGCCACGTGTTGAGAGATTACCCGTTTCGAAAAATCGGGGATTCGGGAGTTTCGTTGACAAAGAACTCGGACTCTCTTCATGATAAATCCTGACCATACTATCAAAACGTTAGCATGTGGCTAAGTCTTGATGAATGGACGAGATTCCTTCGGGGAATCTCCGGGTCTTTAACGACCGTCCGATGTGAGAAAGATCTGATCATTGGATTTTTCTAAGAATGGATGTGGACACATGGAGATGTACCGTGTGTCAGAGGGTCGAAAAGAGAAGTGAGAGTGGTGGGACCCTAATGATGTCACCGAACGTGACGAGGATCCTCCGAAATGTGCCACGCACCACTTTGGTAAAGGGCGACAACTATGCTGTAGACCCGAAGAATAAGGTAAAACAGAATTTCAGAAGTCGGGGGTTCGAAAGTAGAGTTAAACGGGAGTTCTCCACTACCGAGACTCCGAAACCTCGAAACCCGAAGTCCCGAGGTACAAAAACCTGAAGTTCCGAAATCCTGAAGTGCTGAAAATGAAAGCTTCGAAAACACGAAAAGTGCAGAGCCGAACGAGAGCTCAGGAAACCCATTGGAATCGAAATGTCTTTCGTTCTTGTTCATATTAGTTATAAATGTTGTGGATTGTTCGTGAAGTTTTGATGGCCTGACAAAATTCGAATTTATTTGCATAGTGCGTGTGCAGAGTTCAACGGAGGTCAGGACTCCAGTTAACCAACGACTGAGTATGGAGTGGGGAAAGGTGCAGATTACCCCTGAAATAGAAGATGAACATGAAGGAAATGATGTTAACCTGGGAATCGAAGGATCGAACTCCAATGGGAATGGAAAAGAGAAGGATAAGGAAGGACACATAATGAAAATCATTGAAGGATTGCAAAGAGAGGCCCAGGCTCGCCGAGCTGATAGCCGAAAGCTCATGAAAGTCAGGGATCGACAGGGTGCATTAAACTTAAAATTTTTGAAGAGCCTGGAAAGAATAGAGAAGAAACTCGAGAAGGGAAGAGACTCAAGTACGATGGAGAGTCGCAAAACCCATGAAAGAAGAAGAAGGTTGAGGAGCGGTAGCCGACATCTTAGTCGCTCCCAAAGACATTCTGATAGGAAGACACACAGTAGTTCAAGCCCATCCCCTACCAGAAAACATCAAAAAACTAGAAAGGAGGAATTGAAAGGAGAGATGAACAAGATTAAGCCTCCAACATTCGATGGAGAACATAAGAAGGAGGAAGATGCCGAGACCTGGTTGCTTGGCATGAAGAAATACTTCGAACTGCAGAATTATTTTGCCCATGCAGAAGGAAGAATTGCAATGTACCAACTGAAAGGAAAAGCATCCATGTGGTGGGATCAGTTTGTACAGGTGCAACACATCAGAGAGAAAGAGGTTACGTGGAAGGAGTTTAAGAGGTATTTCGAGAAGAAATACCTAACTAAAAGATACTATGACAGAAATATGAAGGAGTTCTTTGAACTCAAGTTGGGCAGTATGACCATTGATGAGTATGAACGAAATTTTCTGGAACTACTGAAGTATGTTCCATTCATCAAGGACGAAGTTGTTAAAATTTAGAGGTATCTGAGTGGACTGCCACCTTCCATGAGTGACAAGATTCAATATGACGATCCTAAGACCATGGAAGAGACCATCAGAAAAGCGAAATGCTTGTATGAACARCAAGGAGAAAGGCCTATCCTTCRGAAGGTCTGGGATGATCRGAGGAAATTTAMGAAGGAACAGAGGCARAAGGGAAGMAAGYCTTCCTTTTTCAGAAAYAGTCCTTGGGGAMAKTCATMTTTTAAAGAGCCTAGGAAGGTTGAAGGGAGTGAGCAGATGCCAAGGCCTCCACCTATAGAGTGTTGGGGTTGTAAAGGAAATCATAGGTACAGAGACTGCCCCCACAGAAAAGACAAAGAAAGAACTGTCCATATTGTTCAGCAAGATGAAATAGTGGAGGATATGGGTAGTAGAATGCCGAGGATCTATGCAGCCCTGGACAATAAGCAAGAAGAATTTCAATCGCACATGATTGAAGTGGAAGGTATGATCAATAACCGACCACTTGTTATCTTAATTGATTCAGGGGCTAGCCATAGTTATGTAGATCCTAGAGTGGTGGATAGTTTGCATCTAATGAGAAGAAAACATGAGAAGTCTTGGTTAGTGCAGTTAGCCACAGGGACCAAGAGGAAGGTCACTGAATTGGTTAAGTCATGTTCAGTGGACATGAAAGGAATGAGCACTAAGGCTGAGTTGAACATTCTACCTTTAGGCTCATATGATTTCTTAATTGGGATGGACTGGTTGGACCAGCACCATGCCCTTCTAGATTGCCATAAAAAGAGGTTCACATGCCTGAACAAAGAGGGAAATCAGGTAACAGTCCAAGGAATTCCTAGAGTCGTGGCTGTGAGGGAAATCTCAGCCATGCAGCTGAAGAAATGTTACCGGAAAGGCTGTCAATTATTTGCAGCTCGGGTGGAAGAAGCAGCCCAAGATGTAGTATCGAATCTGGAAGACCACGAATTACTCAAAGAATTCAAGGACATATTTTAGGAGGTACCTGGACTACCTCTGAAGAGGGACATCGATTTTTCTATAAATTTGATGCTTGGAGCAGCTCTAGTTTTGAAGGCTCCTTATAGAATGAGTACACCAGAGCTGAAAGAGTTGCAATTGCAGCTCGAAGAGATACTAAAGAAAGGTTACATTCGTCCCCGCGTGTCACCGTGGGGAGCCCCGGTCCTATTCATGAAGAAGAAAGATGGGACGTTGAGGCTGTGCATTGACTTTCGACAGTTGAATAAGGTCACTGTCAAGAACAAATATTCTCTGCCAAGGATTGATGATCTTTTCGATCAGTTGAAGGATGCAAATATATTTTCGAAAATAGATCTCTGATCAGGATATCACCAAGTGAGAATAAGGGATGAGGACATCAACAAGACCGCCTTTAGAACAAGGTATGGTCATTATGAGTTCACAGTGGTGCCGTTTGGATTGTCCAACGCGCCTGTTGTTTTCATGTGCTTAATGAACGGTGTGTTCAGAAATTATTTGGACAAGTTTGTCATAGTCTTCCTGGATGATATCTTGGTGTTTTCCAAGATAGAGGAAGAACATGAACAACACCTGAGAATGGTGCTGCAAGTGTTGAGAGAACACCAGCTGTACGCAAAACTGAGCAAGTGCTCATTTTACCAAAGGCAGATCCATTACTTGGGACATATTATATCTGAAGAAGGGATCGCAGTGGATCCTAAAAAGGTACAGGCCATTCAAGAATGGCCATTGCCAAGGAGTGTGGTAGAATTTAGATCTTTTATGGGTCTGGCAGGTTACTATAGGAAGTTTATAGTTGGATTCTCAAAGATAGCTCATTCTATCACTTCCTTGCAAAGGAAGGAGAAGAAGTTCCAGTGGACTGAAGAATGTGAGAGCAACTTCCAGTGATTGAAGCAACTTCTAACTAGTGCTCCAATCCTGAAGATTGCATATCCAAACAAGGATTACGTAGTATGAATGGATGCATGTAAGGAGGGGCTGGGAGGAGTTCTCAGCCAAGAGGGATTTGTAGTTTGTTATGAATCCTGAAAGTTGAAGGAGCATGAGAATAATTATGCCACTCACGATTTAGAGCTAGCAACAATCATCCACGCCTTGAGGAAATGGAGACATTACCTCATGGGTAAGAGATTCGAGCTGAGAATAGACCATAACGGTCTGAAATATTTATTTGATTAGCCGACCTTAAATGCCAGGCAAATCAGATGGCTAGAGTTTCTGTGCGAATATGACTTTGATATCAATCATATCAAAGGGAAAGAAAATAAGGTGGTTGATGCACTCAGCAGAAAGGTGCACGAATTACATGCTACAGCCATTAGCATGTACCAGACTGATATGAAAGATAGAATTTTGGAAGCTGCAAATGATGATTTATAGTACAAAAATCTTGTAGCAAAGCTACAACAGCGTGAGGGACCACAGACCAAGGAAAGTTACACCTTGGGAACTGATGGTCTACTTCTGTATAAAAACAGAGTATATGTACCCAATGTACGAGAATTGAAGCTGGCAATTCTAAAGGAGATGCATAACGTGACTTATGCTGGACATCCTGGATATCAGAAGACTGTGGCAGCAGTCAAAAGCCATTATTTTTGGCCGGGTTTGAAGAAAGAAATTGCTGAATACATCACCAGATGTATGGAGTGCCAGAAAGTTAAGGTGGAGCATAGGCACCCAGGAGGGTTGCTGCAGCCTTTACCTATTCCTGAATGGAAATGGGACGTGGTAACAATGGATTTTATCACCGGACTACCTAGAACAAGAAAGCAGCATGATTCAATCATGGTGGTGGTGGACAAGCTTACTAAAGTGGCCCATTTTATTCCACTAAAAACCACCCATAAAGCAGCAGATGTTGCTGATATCTTTTTAAAAGAAGTTGCATGCTTGCATGGAATTCCTAAGACAATTGTGTCTGATAGGGACCCGAAATTCACTTCGAATTTCTGGAAAGGACTGTTCAAAGGATTTGGAACAAATCTGAACTTTAGTACAACATATCATCCCGAGTCTGATGGACAGACAGAGAGAGTGAATAGAGTAATAGAAGACATGCTAAGAATGTATGTGATGGATAAACCATCAAGGTGGGAAGACTACCTGCATTTGGTAGAATTCGCCTACAATAATAGGTGTCATGCATCATTGAAGATGAGCCCATTCGAAGTGCTTTATGGAAGAAAGTGCAACACTCCAGTGAGCTGGGATAATCCAGCTGACAGAGTAGTAGTTGGGCCTGAACTGCTCAAAGAGATGGAAGACCAAATGATAAGAATTAAACATAATTTAAAAGCTGCCCAGGATAGGAAGAAAAGTTATGCTGATAGTAACAGAACCCATAGAGAATTCAAAGTGGTTGATCATGTTTTCCTGAAAGTGAAAACTAACAGGAGTTCCCTGAGGCTGGGAAGTTGCACCAAGTTGGCAACAAGATTTTGTGGGCCATTTGAGATCCTGGAAAGGATTGGGTCGGTTGCATACATGCTTGCATTACCTGTATCTATGACTGTACATAATGTGTTTCATGTTTCACTGCTTAAGAAATATGTACCTAATGCTAATCATGTTATCGATTGAAATGTGATTCAGGTGGAACCAAAAGGTGTCCTGCAAGTGCATCCTGTGCGCATATTGGACAGGAAAAGAAAAGACCTTTGGAATCGAGCTATAGAGTCTGTAAAGGTCCAGTGGACCTAGTATGGTCCTGAGGATGCGACATGGGAGCATGCAGAGGTTATGCGGGCAGAGTACCCGCATCTTTTTGAAAATTTTGAAAGGCTTGCAGAGACAGTGTAAGTTGCACTGAGGACAGTGCAAAAATAAGGGGAGGGGAATTGTAGTGTCCCCAAGGCCGAGCCCCATTGGAAACCATGTTTGGAAAGGAATTGTAATTATGTTTTATAGGCTGGTGAGCCAAGTTTTCATAAGCTGGAGGCTTATGTGTTGTTAGGCCAAGGAGCCTGAGTATTGAAGGCCAGGAGCCTGCTGTTGTATATGTAATCATGCAGAACACTTAATAAAATATAAACACCACCAGGTGTAGAACGACCACGATGAATGAGTGAAGGGGGACTGAGCATCCATAGAGTGGGCAAGGAATTAGGGGCTTGAAGGTGGGAAAGGGGCTAAGTGTTGATCCTAGGGGATAAGCCTAGGGGGCTTAAGCCTGGGAATAATATTTTAATATTATTCCAAAAGATATGTGCATCATATGTTTTTATCCTAAGTCCTTTTGGTAAGGACACGTGAATTCCCACGTGGTGGGAAGAACGTGTGCTGGTGGAACGCATGCAGTTCCATGGGTGACAAGTGTCAACCCTAGTGCATGCGAATAAAATGACCAGGGTGAGCCGTGAGAAGGTCCCATTCCCATTCCACCGGATTGTCTGAACGCGTACGGAGCTCTGAGCAGTATGACTAACCCGACTCCTGTAGAGAACCTTCGGGAGACCCTGTGACTCGAATGTCTGTGTCTGATTCTGAGAAATCTTGTGCATGTAACCCCAGCCCACAAGAAGCCTGTGTTGAATTCGGTAAAGAGTCTTTTCTTGTTCGGGAAAGTTGAGCGAGCCTATGCAAGCATTCCCTGTTCCGAAGTCGTGACTGTGAAGCCATACTGTGATTTCCGAACCAGTTTTTGGAAAGCCTGTGTCTGTTTTCCCGTGGGATTGTTGAGACTACGCAATACTGGACTGCGTGAGGCTTGTTGGCCTGTGAGCGACTCCCTCCAGGTGAGAGAGTGCGCAGGGGAAGGAGAGAACTCCTGGAAGGAACCCTGTAGCTGCCATAGAGCCCGAAGACTTCTGGTCTGGTTTGTTCCTATAACCCAAGGTAAGGCAGATTGGCAGCCGAAGGACTGTCCAGGTGACAGAGAAGGTGCATTCTCCTCGGGTGAAACAAGCATGCGGGGAATGAAGGTCTGTGGGTAGTGAGCTTGGGAGATTCCTGGGAGAGCATTCCGTCCTTGTGGATTGTGTGTGACTGTTTTCCTTGTAACCTCAGCATGAGCCTAGATTCCTTACCTTGGGGTGGAGCTTAGTCCCAGCTTGGGGGTGACCCACTGCTGAGTTAATGAGCAGTGTGATCTAAGGTTGGGAGTTTCATGGAAGGCCTGCATTTGGTTGGTGGCTCCCACCATTGTTACAAGATAAGTGTCTAACTATGTTTTATCACATTTTATAATGTCTCTACTGTAAATGTTATCATGTTTTCCGCTGTGTATACGAATTAGTATGGAATGCTATGGATTGTTTAATTATAGCAGTAATGATATGTTTAAGCTCTGCGTTAAATGTGTTTATTTGTTTAAATGCATGGGATATATGATATCTGTATGAGATTTGTACAAATGGTGTGTACAAATTGGTATCAGAGCACGAGTAAGCCCAGAGTTCCGAAATGGGTGTGCTACAGTGGATGTGACCAAGTTTGATGGCTCGGACCCCACTGGTTGGGTAACCCAAATGGAACATTATTTCTCTTTATATGGCATTACAAATGACTTGGCCAAACTCTAGTATGGTGTTCTCCATCTAGATCAAGAACGTTGGGAATGGTGGCAATGGAGAAAAACTTCTCGTCAAGGGTATATTGCTTGGACGCACTTTGTGGAAGAGCTTTATGAACTCTTTGAAACTGACACCAACCATTTGGGTCATTTGACAAAGTTGAAACATTCAGGAACAATGGAAGACTTTATAGATGTCTTTTAGCACCTGGCTTTTCGAACAGAGGACATGTCTGATGCCTTTTTCCACGAATTTTTTATTAGTGGCCTCGAGGATGAAATTCAGGCCCATGTCCTCATGGCTCGGCCTCAGAGTTGGGTGGAGGCTACTAAGAGTGCTAAATAAGTACAACATGTTGTATCTTCTAAAAACCAAAAACCCTCCTTTATCCCTCATCCTAGACCAGTAAACCCCACAACTGCCTCCGCCGCACTAAAGATCCAAAAATTGACCAGGGATGAAATGGATGAACGCCAACTCAAAGGCCTTTGTTATAATTGTGATGAAAAATATTTCCCAGGCCACAAGTGTAAAGAACAAAAGCTATTTATGGCCATCTCCGAGGATATTTCGAAAGAGGATATTGAAACTCCCCTTGTGTCTGAGTCACCTGAAACCCTCGACATAACCCCTCCCTCAGACCCTCCGAAAGTAGAACTAGTTATTTCCCTCAATGCTCTCACTGGCTTCTTCGCTCCCCAAACCCTCAAGCTAATCGGTTACATCAAGAATTGGAAGGTCATCATTCTGGTTGATAGTGGAAGCACCCATAATTTTATTCATTGCCGCATTGCCTAAGAAACTCATTGCTACATCCATGCCGTCAATAATTTCCAAATCATGATTGCCAATGGTGGATCCATGAAATGTGGAGGGATTTGTAAAAATGTGCATCTCCAAATTGGTGACTACCACTTGGAATCTCATATGTTTTCTATAGACATGGGCGGGTGTGACATTGTGTTGGGCGTAGACTGGATAAGGACTTTGGGTCCCATTCTCATGGATTTTAAGGACTTAACCATGCAATTTGACTAGGAGAGCCACCAATATAAGTTCCAAGGCATCACCCCCGGTTCACCTGAGATCATTAGTTTCCATCACATGGAAAACCTGCTCAAAAAGGGTCATTCTGGTGTTATCACTCAACTCCATGCCATCCAAGCAACATAAACACCCTCAGTGTTGCAAGACCTCCAAGCCATCCTTTCTAAACATCAAGTGGTATTTTCCACTCTCCAGGGAATCCCTCCTTCACGTGGTGTTCATGATCATTCCATTTCCCTTGTACTCGGAAGCCTTCCTCCCAATATCCGTCTGTATCGTCACCCCTTTTCCCAAAAAAATGAAATTGATAAAATGGTCTAGGAACTCCTTAATGCATGCATTATCCACCCTAGTACGAGCCCCTACTCTTCTCCTATGGTCATGGTCATGAAGAAAGAAGGTTCTTGGCGAATGTGTCCTGACTTTCGTGCCCTCAACAAACTTACCATTAAAGACAAATTTCTCATTCATGTCATTGATGACCTCCTGGATGAACTGAGTGGTGCCCAATTCTTTACTAAACTTGATCTTTGTTCGGGCTACCACCAGATACGTATGAAAGAGGTAGACATTCCCAAGACTGCCTTTAGAAATCATGAGGGCCACTATGAGTTTTTGGTCATGCCCTTTGGCTTGTGTAATGCCCTCTCCACCTTCCAAAGCCTCATGAATCATGGCTTCCATCCTTTTCTCTGTCGTTTTGTCTTAGTTTTCTTTGATGATATCCTCATCTATTGAAAGACCTAGACAAAACATCTTCCTCATGTGGATCGAGTACTCCATCTACTCTCTCAGCACCAACTTTTCCTGAAACAGTCTAAATGTTCTTTTGGCACCTCAGAAGTAGAGTACTTGGGTCATCTGGTTGGCAAGGACAACGTCAGGGTGGATCCTAAAATGATTGAAGATACGCAAGACTGGCCTCATCGAAATACTCTCAAAAGCTTGTGTGGATTTCTGGGATTAACAGGTTATTATCGCAAGTTTGTTAAGAATTACGGAAATATGGCAACACCTCTCACTGCTCTCCTAAAAAAGAACTCTGTCACTTGGACTCCAACTGTTGCTCAATATTTTCAAACCTTGAGGATGGCCATGTGCAACACTCCAGTCCTGGCCCTTCCTGATTTCACAAAGACCTTTGTATTGGAATGTGATGCTTCAGAAAAAGGAATTGGTGTTGTCCTTATGCAAGAGGGTCGACCTTTGGCCTTTACCAGGAAGAAACTATCTGAAAGAAATCTGGGAAAATCTATCTATGAAAAGGAAATGTTGGCTATTCTGCATGTTGTTGATTTGTGGCACCATTATCTATTGGCGCAACGATTCCAAATTAAGACAGACCATCAAAGCTTCAAGTGTTTTTTGGAACAATGCATTTCCTCCTCGGAGCAACAAAAATGGGTAACTAAGCTATTTGGCTATGATTATGAGATCATTTACAAGAAAGGCAAAGAAAATGTGGTTGCAGATGCACTTTCCCGCAAATATGAAGATGAAGGATCCATTTTTTCTCTCTCCTTCATTGTACAAGATTGGCTCCAAGTTGTTCGCCGGGAATGGCTACAAGATCCCAAAAGTTCGCAGTTGATCCAACAATTGTAGTCTAGTGCTCCAGCTCCCCCAGGGTACTCTTGGCTCCATGATGAGCTTCGATATAAAGGCCGTTTTTATTTAAGTAAAAAATCAAAGCTTAAATCCATGGTACTTTCTAAGCTTCATGCTACACCGACAGCGGGGCACTCCATGTTCACCAAAACCTTTGACAGGGTCAAACGTTCTTTTTTTTGGGATGGTATGAAACAGGACATTCAAAAAAAATTCGCAGAATGTGATGTGTGTCAACGCAACAAGGGAGAAACAGTCAAATCTCTGGGCACACTACAACCGCTCCCGATTCCACCTGCTATTTGGAAGGACATCTCTATGGATTTTATTGCAGCCTTACCCAAATCAGGAAATAAATCAATCATCATGGTGGTTTTTGATCGCCTTTCCAAGTATGCTCATTTTTGCGCTCTTCAACACCCATTTACAACATCCACTGTGGCTCAAAGTTTCATGGATCAGGTCTTCAAAATCCATGGCATGCCATCCTCTATTGTTTCTGATTGCGACCCCACTTTCAGAAGCAATTTTTGACAAGAACTGTTCAATCTACAAGGCACCCAATTTCATCTCAGTACAACTTATCATCCCCAAACTGATGGTCAAACAAAAGTTGTCAACATAATCCACCTTCAGTTCTCTCATACTTACCTGGTGTCTCGAAGTTCCATGCGGTTGACCAAACACTTACAGTTCGAGAGGCTATTTTGCATACCCTCAAAGAGAATTTGGTCATGGCACAAAATCGCATGAAGCAACAAGTAGATCAAGGTCGCTCTGAGCGTCAATTTAAAGAAGGGGATCAGGTGTTTCTTCGTCTGCAACCTTACAAGAAGAATTCCCTCAAGGTCGAGCATTGTCAGAAGGTAGCACCCAAATTTTATGGTCCTTATATATTTCTCAAGCATGTGGGACAGGTGGCCTATTAGTTAGCTTTGCCCAGTCATTCAAAGCTACATCCTGTTTTTTATATTTCCTGCTTAAAGAAAGTGATTAGAACTAAGTGTCAAATTCAAACCAACCTTCCCGAGTAAGCCGAAGAAGGATCCATTTGGCTACAGCCACAAGAAATTTTGTACTAGCATGAGCGTCACCTATGTCAGAGCACCATCAAGGAAGTGTTAATCCAGTGGAAAGATACAAATCCAACAGATGCCACTTGAGAACTAGCTACCATTCTGCAACAATTTCCACATCTCAAGACTTGAGGACAAGGTTGTTTTTAAAGGGGAGGACATGTTAGGGTCCTAACCCCCACATAGGTAGAACAATATATTTGGATGTAATAAAGGTCAATATTAATAAGGCTTTGCAATAAAATAGAATAAGTTGAATGTAAGAAGACCTAATAGAAGCTTCCACTTCTAGAAGGATATTCTCCTAGATGCTTCTTTTGATAGACATATTTAGTATAAATAGGAGTCAAGGGTATGCGAACCATAGCTTAGATATTATTGTAATAGAGCTCTACTCGACTGGAGGTTGCCCCCTTGAAGAGGCCCATGAACATTGCTCTTAGAATCAAAGTGTTATTTTTGTTGTTATTCTCATATCATTTATATGTTATTGTAGTGATTATTCTGGTTATATTGTTGTTATTCTACCATTTCTAGCATTTTATTTATGTTTTGCATACTTTGTATATCTGGTATATTACAAGTGGTATCAGAGCACTTTCCTTGGCAGAAATTGCGGGTAATTTTTTTTTCAGGGTAGAGACATATTCTGGCATCTTTAAGCCACATAGATCTGTCGTTACGCACATAAACTCGCGGTTGAGGGATTCATACATGCAGGAAATACAAATGGTTATTAAGTGCACATCTGTTGGCCACCCTTGTAACCCCTGTTGGTACCCCTTCGAGTGGTAGTGCATCGGACAACACCTGTGTATGGATCGACCTAGATTTCCTGAAGCCCTCTTTAGATAAACCGATCGTCCGCCTAACTGCTATAGTTCCACCGAGAACAACACTCGGGAAGATACTCTCTAGTACCTGGGTAGTCGAGTAGTACAACTAAGGGTACGGTCTATCCTCCTTAGCTAGTGCCCTGAGATATTGGCCCGAGTAATATTGTTGGACCCCACACATATATTAGAGAGTTATAGCACAGGGCAAACCCTTTTCTGTAGAACCCTTGAATACCTAACTCTTGGGGATAGAAACATAAACAAATTAAAACATACAAGATCTATTGCCATGCAACTGTGTTCAGGTTGCCAAGTAAATACACATTTCTTTCTGGTTAAGTATTTGGGAATTTACTCTCTGCAGTATTCTTCAAACCAGAGTATAACTCTGCAAGTGTAAAAAAAAATGTCTGGAATTTTTTTCACCATTATTTGAGACCTATTCCATTGGATTCATCTCTTCGCCCTTATCACATTCATCCATCTCATTTTTTGGCAAAATTTTTGACCCCGCTTGCCCTTTTTCAATTCCCCCATTCTCATGGCAAATACCCATAGCCAAGACTTGGAAGCTCGCTTCAACACCTTGCAATATGGTCTCATTGATACCCAACAAGAAGTGAAACAACTTAGTGCCAATGTTGTCGCCATCAATACAACCATGTAGTCCTCAATGGAGAAAATCAAACAAGACCTAACCACCCATCTTGAATCTGCCTTTTCAACACTTTGCACCAAATTGCATATCCCTACAAATAACCCTTCTTCTTCCTCACCTCCACATACTGAAGGTGACCATTCCTCTCATTCCCATAACTTTCAGAATCATCACTTTCAATGTGACCTACGCCTTCCGAAGGTGGATGTGACCAAATTTGATGGCTTGGACCCCATTGGTTGGGTAACCCAAATGGAACATTATTTCTTTTTATACGACATTACAGATGACTTGGCCAAACTCCGATATGGTGTTCTCCATCTAGATCAAGAACGTTGGGAATGGTGGAAATGGAGAAAAACTTCTTGTCCAGGGTATATTGCTTGGACGCACTTTGTGGAAGAGCTTTATGAATGCTTTGACACTGACATCAAACATTTAGGCCGTTTGACAAAGTTGAAACAATCAGGAACAGTGGAAGACTTTATAGCTTCCTTTGAGCGCCCAGCGTTTCGAACAGAGGACATGTCTGATGCTTTTTTCCATGAATGTTTTATCAGTGGCCTTGAGGATGAGATTCAGGCCCATGTCCTCATGGCTTGGCCTCAGAGTTGGGTGGAGGCTACTAAAAGCGCTAAATAAGCACACTAGGTTGTATCTTCTCAAAACCATAAACCCTCCTTTATCCCTCACCCTAAACCAGTAAATCCCACTATTGCCTCCGCCCCACTAAAGATCCAAAAATTGACTAGGGCTGAAATCGTTGAAAGCCAACTCAAAGTCCTGTGTTATAATTGTGATGACAAATATTTCCTAGGCCACAAGTCTAAGGAACAAAATCTATTTATGACCATCTCCGAGGATATTTCGGAAGAGGATATTGAAACTCCCCTTGTGTCTGAGTCACCTGAAACCCCCGACATAACCCCTCCCTCAAACCCTCCCAAAGTAGAATCGATTATTTCCCTCAATGCTCTCACTGGCTTCTCTGCTCCCCAAACCCTCAAGCTAATCGGTTACATCAAGCATCGGAAGGTCATCATTCTGGTTGATAGTGGAAGCACCCATAATTTTATTCATCGCCACATTGCCTAAGAAACTCATTGCTACATCCATGTCGTCAATAATTTCCAAATCATGATTGCCAATGGTGGATCCATGAAATGTGGAGGGATTTGTGAAAATGTGTGTCTCCAAATTGTTGACTACCACCTGAAATCTCATATATTTGCTATAAACATGGGCGGGTGTGACATTGTGTTGGGTGCAGACTGGATAAGGACTTTGGGTCCCATTATCATGGATTTTAAGGAATTAACCATGCAATTTGACCAGGAGGGCCACCAATATAACATCCAAGGCATTACCCCTGGTTCACCTGAGATCATTAGTTCCCATCGCATGGAAAAACTGCTCAAAAAGGGTCATTCTGGTGTTATCACTCAACTCCATGCCATCCAAGCAACATAAACACCCTCAGTGTCGCAAGACATCCAAGCCATCATTTCTAAACATCAAGTGGTATTTTCCACTCTCGAGGGAATCCCTTCTTCACGTGGTGTTCATGATCATTCCATTCCCCTTGTACCCGGAAGCCTTCCTCCCAATATCCATTTGTATCATCACCCCTTTTCCCAAAAAAATGAAATTGATAAAATGGTCTAGGAACTCCTTAATGCATGCATTATCTGCCCTAGTACGAGCCCCTACTCTTCTCCTATGGTCATGGTCCTAAAGAAAGAAGGTTCTTGGCGAATGTGTCCTAACTTTCATGCCCTCAACAAACTTACCATTAAAGACAAATTTCCCATTTATGTCATTGATGACCTCCTAGATGAACTGAGTGGTGCCCAATTCTTTACTAAAATTGATCTTCATTCAGGCTACCACCAGATACGTATGAAAGAGGCAGACATTCCCAAGACTGCCTTTAGAAATCATGAGGGCCACTATGAGTTTTTGGTCATGCCCTTTGTCTTGTGTAATTCCCCCTCCACCTTCCAAAGCGTCATGAATCATGTCTTCCATAATTTTCTCTGTCATTTTGTCTTAGTTTTCTTTGATGATATCGTCATCTATAGCAAGACCTGGAAAAAACATCTTGCTCATGTGGATCGAGTTCTCCATCTACTTTCTCGGCACCAACGTTTCCTAAAAAAATCTAAATGTGCTTTTGGTGCCTCAAAAGTAGTGTACTTGGGTCATCTGGTTGGCAAGGATAGCGTCAGGGTGGATCCTAAAAAGATTGAATATACGCAAGACTGGCTTCACCCAAAGACTCTCAAAATCTTGTGTGTATTTTTTGGATTAACAGGTTATTATCGCAAGTTTGTTAAGAATTACGGAAAGATTGCAGCACCTCTCACTGCTCTCCTAAAAAATAACTCTTTCACTTGGACTCCAACTATTGCTCAAGCTTTCAAAACCTTGAAGATGGCCATGTGCACCACTCCAGTCCTGGACCTTCCTAATTTCACAAAGACCTTTGTCTTGGAATGTGATGCTTCAGGGAAAGGAATTGGTGTTGTCCTTATGCAAGAGGGTCGACTTTTGGCCTTTACCAGGAAGAAACTATCTGAAAGAAATCTGGGAAAATCTATCTATGAAAAGGAAACGTTGGCTATTCTGCATGTGGTTGATTTGTGGCACCATTATCTATTGGGGCAACGATTCCAAATTAAGACAAACCATCAAAGCCTCAAGTATTTTTTGGAACAATGCATTTCCTCCCTGGAGCAACAAAAATGGGTAACTAAGCTATTTGGCTATGATTATGAGATCATTTACAAGAAAGGCAAAAAAAATGTAGTTGTGGATGCACTTTCCCGCAAATATGAAGATGAAGGATCCCTTTTTTCTCTCTCCTTCATTGTACCAGATTGGCTCCAAGTTGTTCGCTAGGAATGGCTACAAGATCCCAAAAGTTCGCAGCTAATCCAACAATTGCAGTCTAGTGATCCAGCTCCCCCAGGGTACTCTTAGCTCCATGATGAGCTTTGATACAAAGGCCGTTTGTATTTAAGTAAAAAATCAAAGCTTAAATCCATAGTACTTTCTAAGCTTCACGCTACACCGAGAGCAGGGCATTATGGGTTCACCAAAACCTATGATAGGGTCAAATGTTATTTTTTCTGGGATGTTATGAAACAATACATTCAAAATTTTGTCGCAGAATGTGATGTGTGTCAATGCAGGATGGGAGAAACAATCAAATCTCTGGGCACACTACAACCACTCTCGATTCCACCTACTATTTGGAAGGACATCTCTATGGATTTTATTGTAGGCTTCCCCAAATTAGGAAATAAATCAATCATCATGGTGGTTTTTTATCGCCTTTCCAAGTATGCTCATTTCTGCACTCTTCAACACCTGTTTACAACATCCACGGTGGCTCAAATTTTCATGGATCAGGTATTCAAGATCCATGGCATGCCAACCTCTATTGTTTCTAATTGCGACCCCACTTTCACAAGAATTTTTTGGCAAGAACTGTTCATACTACAAGGCACCCAGTTTCATCTCAGTACAGCTTATCATCCCCAGAATGATGGGCAAACAAAAGTTGTCAATAGAATCCACCTTTAGTTCTCTCATAATTACCTAGTGTCTCGAAGGTCCAGGCGGTTGACCAAACACTTACAGTTCAAGAGGCTATTCTTCATACCCTCAAAGAGAATTTGGTCATGGCAGAAAATCGCATGAAGCAAAAAGTAGATCAAGGTCGGTCTAAACGTCAATTTGAAGAAGGGGATCAGGTGTTTCTTCGTCTGCAACCTTACAAGAAGAATTCCCTCAAGGTCGAGCATTGTCAGAAGATAGCACCCAAATTTTATGGTCCTTATACATTTCTCAAGAGTGTGGGACAGGTGGCCTATTAGTTAGCTTTGCCCAGTCATTCAAAGCTACATCCTGCTTTTCATGTTTCCTGGTTAAAGAAGGTGATCAAAACTAAGTGCCAAATTCAAGCCAACCTTCCCGAGTTAGCCAAAAAAGGATCCATTTGGCTACAACCACGGGCAATTTTGTACCAGCGTGAGTGTTGCCTGCGTCATAGAACCATCAAGGAAGTTTTAATCCAATGGAAAGATACAACTCCAACAGATGTCACTTGGGAACCAACTACCATTCTGCAACAATTTCCACATCTCATGCCTTGAGGACAAGGTTGTTTTTAAAGGGGAGGACATGCTAGGGTCTTAACCCCCACATAGGTAGAACAATATATTTGGATGTAATAAAGGTCCATATTAATAAGGCCTTGCAATAAAATAGAATAAGTTGAATGTAAGAAGATCTAATAGAAGCTTTCGCTTCTAGAAGGATATTCCTCTAGATGCTTCTTTTGATAGACATATTTAGTATAAATAGGAGTCGAGGGTATGGGAACCGTATCTTGGAGATTATTTTAATAGAGCTCTGCTCGACTGGAGGTTGCCCCCTCGAAGAGGCCTATGAACATTGCTCTCAGAATCAAAGTGTTATTTCTGTTGTTATTCTCATATCATTTCAGTGTTATTGTGGTGATTATTCTGGTTATATTGTTGTTATTCTACCATTTCTAGAATTTTATTTATGTTCTGCATACTTTTTATATCTGGTATATTACAAAAAACTTTAGATTTCCCCCCTGTCAGGGACAAGTAGTTAAAATTCCCTTGATCGTCATTCACAAGTATGGCCAAGAAGATATCCAACACCTGTATAAGCTACTGGAACAATGTGTGCACTTTCACAATGTATACACAGATGATTATTGAAACATTGATCTATCATCTAATCATTATCAACTTCATTGACTTCACTTATATGATCATTATCAGCTTCATTGACTTCATTGATTTTGTTGTGAGAAGACTGCATGCTTGTTTCCTATTTGATCATCTGTTTACATACTTTGGTCCCTCAATATGAGATTACTATCTCATATTCCCCCCCCACCCCCTTAATCGAAGATTCAATGTATCTGATACACCATCAAGATACAAAATGGTTCATCCATAACTTGACACAACATCCTCTCTATGGACAAGAGGAATACATATTCCTGACTCAACAAGACTTACTAAATAAATGGGGAATACAACAACCTATGGAAAGACTTACAACTTGGACCAAAAACTCAGGGGTGTCGGGTAGAACCGATCATGCACCCAATTACAATCATATTCTAAACAAACACACAAGCATATTCTCAATAGACATAAGTTCAAAATACAGGACAAAGACAAGTCCTGAATGAACTGCAAATCAAAGGTAGACTTTGAAACTTGAACTCTGACATTTCTCACTAATTCCCCCCATGTCAACTGAAAAAGTGAAAAGTATAGATAATGAGATATACCCCCTTTGAAAGCCGAAAAGGGTAATCAAAGTGTCTTTCAGTGAAGTCTGGAGACTCGATATTCAACTCAGAAGACTACATAAACTAGGACTCGATCATACCCTATATCATCCAATCCTAAAAAACATTCATGTCTTTCAACTGTAGAAATTTATCTTCAATCAAGTACGGTTGAACTTGTGTATAAATTCGTCGATAAGAATGCTCCAATAAATTGGCTTCCAAATTCCAACACCAATTCCCTAACCATTCAAAATGAATATGTTTCCTCGTGCTCTTCTGACACCTTACTGAGAGGTGATTTGTCTTCCCACATAATCTGCATGGGTGAATATCAAAACAATTTGACTTATTATGGCCAAACCGGTGACAGTGTTTTCACTGTATGGGTTATTTATCCGACCGATTATCATGATATGGAATATTTGTAGAAACATCATCATCAACAATATCCTGTACCTATTCCTTACCAATATCCTCAAGCTCTGTCTTCTTATCATCATTCAAAAAACCTCCACTCACAAAGAAAATAGCTTTGCTATAATTAGGAATATGAAAAAGGTTGTCAGCATCATTTTCATATCCTAGTCCATCTCGATTTCATTTAAAGTGTAATTCTTCCCATGGTCG
>ML786333.1:897372-908740 GCA_009831015.1 Picea engelmannii | reverse complement strand
CTAGTTCTTCTTCTTGCTCCATGCCGGATATGCAACTATCGAATTGATTTGAAGCAGCTGGTGATTTTCTTTCTAATCTTTGGCTACCTATTTCGGATGCCACTAAAGAGTCTGATGCAGCGTTAAGAATGAAAGTATCATCCAACGGTACCTTCTGCTGTATTTGCAGCAAAGCTGTATATGCCCCATTTGGTTTATTAATCAGTTCTCGGTGTCCGCCGAATTCGTTGACTTGACCATTTTGCATCACCGCAATTTTATGAGCTCCCTCAATAGTTGAGAGACGATGAGCCACAACGACCGTCGTGCGCCCAATAGAAGCCTTACCTAGTGCGTCCTGAACAATCTTCTCTGATTTTGCGTCTAGAGCACTAGTAGCCTCGTCTAAAAGCAGAATGGAAGGATTTTGCTCTAGCTATGGCTATTCTTTGCTTTTGTCCTTCGGACATCTGCACGCCACTTTCTCCTACCTACATTTGGAAAGATTTTGAAAAGAATACTTATGTTATTTTTACGCAGAAACGCCTATACCTATTGGCAATGGCATATTTAATACGTTTTTAATTATGCCAAAAGATGTATATCTATTGGTAATGGGCACATTCAATATGTTAACACCTATACTTATTGGCAATGTGCATATTTAATACATTTTTAATTATGTCAAAAGAAGTATATCTATTGGTAATGGGCACATTCAATATGTTTTTAATTACCGAAAGGCATACACCTATTGACAATGGGCACAATTAATGATCTTTTAACCTTATTTAACTAACAACCCTAATCTAATGGCTATGCATTGAAGATGCTAGCATATTCTTAATCATCCTCCAAAATAAATGGGTCAGATTTATTGTTCATAACTTTCTTGCATTTATCAAGGCATCCGTTAACATGTTTACTTTTTAACATTTACCTAATCACATTAAAAAATTACTGTAAGAATATGTAATTGCCACGTTTAAATGATTAAGTAGGATTAAAGTGTGGCATCTAAATAAATGCCCACGTTGTGCTTCTAAACCGGCCGTCTCATGCCCACGCGTTCCATTTATCAACCTAATGCAACCAAAGGTTTCATATTACCATAGACGAATTACCACAATCATTTTATATTGGGCACGCATTCTCAGCCGATACCTTTCAGCGTTCTCAGCCGCGAGTTAGCGACTATGCTAGTCTGTAATGCCGTTTTTATGAACAGGATCAAATGTAGATAGAATATTCTTGGTCGTCACACTAAATGGAGGGTTCTGATTTGAAAATTAACTTCCTTGCTTTTATAAAGGCGTATGTTTCTATGTTTACTTTTTCACATTTACTTAATCTGATTAAAAATTTACTATCTTGTACAATTGATTGACACTTTTATGTAATTAGCCATGAAGTATGTGATTAGGAGTGGAGTATGTGAAGGGCTTCACCTTATTTACTCCTGGTAACACATTATTTACCACCTAGAAACTTGGGTGCACTTCACATAAATCTTTGTGGAATGTGGATCTAAACGCTAGACACTTAATTTACCTTAAGCTTGGTGGGATGTGTGGCAAGTTATTTACCAGCGCGCACTTCACCTTAAATGCTAGGAAGCCAACATTTAACGGCTACGTGGTGTCGGTTTCTTGCCTGGTTTATGGCCGCACTTCCAAGCCGTTTGTGCCATGTCCGCAACCTGAGCATTAGCCATTTTTGTAGTTGTAATTGCAGATCCACATTGCACTTTGATCAAGCTCATATAGAGGAGAATACTGAAGCAGAATCACATAGGAGGAGGAGCATAGAGGAAAGGAGGAAACAATTTTAAAGACATATCATCAGTATCAACATCCATAAAGAGGTTAGAAAAAAATGTTCTCTGCATTTTCTTTGGTTTTCTGGTTAGCAATACATGGATTTTAAATTGCATGCGACCCTTGTCTGTTTTCTGCATTTTCTTTGGTTTTAAATTGCATGTACGCTCGTCTGTTCTCTTCTTTTTCTCAGCCTAGTAATCTTTTAATGGCTGAGAGTTTTTACTGTGCGAGGAGTGTTATCAGTGACCGATACCTTTCGGCGTTCTCCAACACCGGTTGTGCTAGTTTATTGACAAAATATAACTATATGTTTTTAAAAATCCTGAAAGAGGACCTGTGTGTCATAGCCTTTTGGGAGTTGGCTAATGAAGTCGTGGGCGTTGGAAGCTTTTGCAACCCGAACGGTTTCATCCATAGTCGCATCATGCTTTCCAAACAAAATATTGTCACGAATGGAAGAGGCGAACATAGTGATGAATTGTGAAGCAAAGAGAAATGCAGAGAGAAAAGAATAGAACAATATATTGAAATGTATGAAGAAGTACTGAAGAAGGTACAATGCAATGGGAGATGGCTGAGCTAAATATGCTCAAGCAAGACAAAAATAGAAAGTACAACTATCCAGTACAGGTGGCAGTGTACAATCAGACTGTTGAGGTTACATTATATTTAACACTCCCTCTTAAACTCAACAATTACAATCATCAGCACTGACTATGCCTAAGTGTTGTCTCTGAAAATCAAAAACTGAATTTCCTAGTGGCTTTGTAGAGATATCAGCAAGCTGATCTCGTGTACCACAGAATTGTAGTGCAATATCACCATTATTGACTAGCTCGCGTATGAAGTGAAAACGAATGTCAATGTGTTTGCTCTTCTTGTGAAACACATGATTCTTAGATAATGCAATTGCTGATGTATTGTCACAGAAAATAGGAGTTGGATCATTTTCTGTATGTGAGATATCTTTCAATAATCTTCTCAACCACACAGCTTGACAAGAAGCTAAGGTAGCAGCGACATACTCTACCTCTGCAGAAGATATTGATACAATTGGCTGCTTCTTTGATGCCCATGAAATCAGGTTCATGCCCAGTTGAAAAACATATCCTGATGTGCTTTTCCTGTCATCTAGGTTGCCTGCAAAGTCACTATCTGTGTAACTAGAGAGTTGATTACTATCAGATTTAGTGTACCATAAACCGAAATTGAGTGTTCCTGCAACATATCTCAAAATTCATTTTGCCATTTTCCAATGAGAATCTTTGGGTGATTCCATGAATCTGGAAACAAGGTTGGCTGCATACATAATGTCAGGCCTAGTTGCTGTAAGATACAACAAACTGCCTACTAAACTTTTGTACAGGGTAGAGTCCACTGTATAACCTTCATCATTCTTGCTCAATTTTGTGCCTACTGGTATGGGGGTTTCTGTTGGATTGCATCCTTCCACGCGAAATCTTTTGATGATGTCTGCTGCATAATTTTGCTGACAGACAAAAATGTCTTTGGCTGATTGATTAACCTCAATCCCTAAAAAATATTTCATTATGCCAAGATCTATCATCTCAAACTTAGATTGCATGGCATGTTTAAAATCTGTTAACTCAAGATTTCCTGTGTAGATCATGTCATCAACATATAAACATACAATTAGAATTTTACTGTGCTGATCTGTTTTGGTATAAAGTGTTGGTTCATTTTGGCTTCTGCTGAAACCACTTTTGATCAGATAAGTGTCAATTCTGCTGTACCAAGCTCTTGGAGCTTGCTTTAAGCCATACAAGGCTTTATTCAACTGATATACTTTGGCTGGGTGCTCTTGGACTTCAAATCTAGGTGGTTGATCGACATAAACTTCTTCTTCTAAGAAACCATTCAAGAATGTTGACTTGACATCCATCTGGTATACTTGTCATTTATGTTGTGCTGCTATGGCCAATAGAGTCCTTACAGTGTCTAGTCTTGCTATTGGAGCAAAAGTTTCACCATAATCAGTACCTGGTTGTTGTGAGAATCCTTTGGCAACAAGTCTTGCCTTGTGTTTTTCGATCTACCCTTTTTCATTGAGTTTAGTTTTGTAAACCCACTTGACACCAATACTCTTCTTGTGTCTTGGCAAATCAACAAGATCCCATGTCTTGTTCTTCTCAATGGAGTCAATGTCTTGGTTCATGGCTTGAACCCAATGTGGCTCCTTAGCTGCTTCCTTAAAGGATGTAGGTTGACATGACATTAAAGCAAAAAGATTGTGTTGCTCAAAGTCATCCAATTGCTGATGGATTTCTCTCAAACTTCAAGTTCTTTGATTTTGTGGTTCAAAGAATGATTCTTTGCTGGAAGCAGAGTTATCCTGAAAATGTTCAGGTTGTCTTTGTACTTGAAATCTTGGAAGAATATTTTGAGATACTTGCTATTCTGAATTTTCTGCATTTTCAGAACTTGGTAGCAATGGATTTTGACTGTCCATTTGCTGATTTTCTGAATCATTCCAGAATTGATTTTCCAGAAATTGTACATCTCTGCTGAGAATTAATTTTTTGGTGATTGGATTGTAAAGCCTGTAAGCTTCAGATGTTTCACTATATCCAGTGAAAATACATTTCTCACTTCTGTCATCAAGATTCTTCCTTAATTCGGAAGGTATGTGAGCATATGCTATGCATCCAAATGTCCTTAGATGAGCTACATTGAGCTTTGTCCCACTCCATGCTTCTTGGGGAACTTTCATCTTTAGACTGGTGGTTGGAGATCTATTCAGGAGATAAACTGAGCATGCTACTGCTTCAGCCCAAAAAGTATTTGACAAGTGTTTCTCTTTAATAAGTGTTCTTGCCATATTCATTATTGTTTGATTTTTCCTTTCAGCCACTCCATTATGCTATGGAGTATACCTTGTTGTTGTTTGCATGATAATTCCTTGTGATTTGCAGAAATTTGCAAATTCTCTGGAATTGTATTCTCCTCCTCCATCTGACCTGAGTACTTTGAGATATTTGCCACTTTGTTTTTCAGCTTCTGCCTTGAAGTCTTTGAGTTTTGTAAATGTTTCAGACTTTTGTCTGAGAAAGTAGATCCATATTTTTCTACTAAAATCATCAATAAACGTTAGAAAGTAAAAACTACCACCTATTGACTCTGTTTGCATTGGTCCAAATAGGTCAGTGTGAACAAGTTCAAGATGTTGTTTGTCTTGATTGGAAGACTGTGGAAAACTAGTTCTCTTGTGTTTTCCAAGTATGCAAGACTCGCATGGGGGAATTTTCTCTTTAAAGATAGGTATACCTTTGACCATGGAATTTTTCTGAAGAAGAATTAGACTCTGAAATGGTAGATGTCCAAATCTTGTATGCCAAACCATTGTTTCATTCAGGGTTGATGCACTCTGTGCATATGGTTGACTCAGATTTGCAGTTCTGAGGGTAAGGGGAAACATCCTATTTGGAGTCATATGGATTTCAGAAATCAATTTTCTACTGGGGTATTTGTCATATATTTTACAAGATGTTCCCTCAAAAAGTACCTTATAGCCATGTTCAATGAGTTGTCCTACACTTAGCAAATTATGTCTTAAATATGGAACATGATAGACATTATATATGTCTTTCTTTACATTATGTTTAGTAAGAATAGGAACAGTTCCTTTTCCTTGAACCTTGACTAAGTAATCATTTCCAAGTGTAATATCAGATGAGATTGAAGAATCAATGCATGAAAGTAATTCTTTGTTACCAGTCATGTGATTGCTGCATCTACTGTCCAGCAACCAGAGATCTTTAGGTTGTTGTTCAGTTTTGTGGCATGAGAGAAACATACCTCTTGAGGTGTCTCCTGTATGATTTGACACATGTGCTCTTCCTGAGAGCTGATCTGCTTGCTTCTTCCTGCATTCAGATTCATAGTGCCCATACTTTTTGCAGTAATAGAATTGTATGCTTGTTTTTTCATTTGATCATCTCCCTCTGTCTGTTTGAGGCTGGAAATTCTGATGTTGATTTTGTTGCTGATGTCTTTGACCTTGAAAATTTTGATTCAGATATTGTTGTCTATTGCCTCCACTGGTATGAGGGTTACCTTGATTGCTCCCTCTTCCTTGGTGACCTCTGCTTCTTCCTCTGCCTCTCCCTCTGTTGAAGGAGAATTGAGTTCTGAATGCATTGGAGATTGACTCATCTGTGAGATGCAGTCTGGTCTCATGTGTCACCAGAGAACCAATTAATTCATCTGTTGAAAATCTTGACAGATCCTTGGATTCAAGGATTGCTGTTACAACCATTTCAAATTTCTTGGGTAGACTTCTAAGAATTTTCTCAACAATTCATTGATCGGTGATGGTTTCACCAATCAGTCTGATCTGGTTCATGATTCCCATGACTCTGGTCATGAACTGATTCATAGTTTCGGACTCTATCATCCTTAGAGTCTCGAATTATGTCCATAAGGTCTGCAGTTTAACTGTTTTGACCCTGTCATTTCCTTGGTAGGAAGATTTAAGGATGTCCCAGGCCTATTTTGAAGTACCAGCACCTGTGATTTTCGAGAAAATCGAATCATCCACAGAATTTTGAATCCAGAATTTTGCTTTATTTTCTTTGGTCCTCAGAGTTGCCTGAGCAATTCTCTGCGCATTTGTCATGGCAGCGAGGGCGGTTGGATCCGGTTCCACATATCCAAGATCCACTGGTTCCCAGCACTCTTTTTCTTGCAAGAACGATCTCATTCGTAGAGACCAAAACTCATAGTTATTCCCCAGTAGAATCGGACCCTGAGTTGGTCCTAAGTTGCTAGACGACATTTTTTTTTTTTGAAAAAAAAATTTCAGAAAAAAATAGAGGGAAAATTTCATATTTACCTCCGATCGCCAATTTACCGATTTGTCGATGGCCGAAGGGAGCTTATCGGGCTTGAATTGGCCTTTGTCACGGTGCAATGTGACCACACGCCTTACTGTTAAAGCGCTACGAGCTTTTCTGGCTCTTTGCCTTTCAAATCGCCGAAATGCGAAAAAATTACCTTTGGACAATTCAATTATCCAGATCTTTTTATGATCTGACGACCCAGATCTTATCGGGATATCGCGAATCGGGATTTTGCAAGTTCTGATGACGATTTCTTCTGACTCCTTGATTCCCCGATCTCCGATATACCAATGGCGCTGTCCTTTCGGGACTTTTCCCGATTGCTTCGATCTGCGCCACGCGTCCTCCTATGATGGATGGACCTGATCCCTTCTCGCGAAATCAAGACTTCAAATGCACCGGACGTCTCGTCATTAGGATCCACGATTTTTCGAATCCCGTAATGTCGATGGACTTGATTCCTGCCACGCGTCCCAACAGATGGATGGGTCAAATCGGCGTCAGGGATTTCACTGTGGAGATTCCCGATCCCGTGATTTGATGATATGACGTCAGCTGGGCCCCACAACGGAGCTTTCCTCTTGTCGGGATTTCAGACTTCGGAGTTTTGAAGTGCTTGTGTTTCTTGTCCTCAAGATTCATAAAACGCCGAATCCCGATGTGCCAATGGGCTCTTTCCTTTTCGGGAATTTTTTCGAGTCCTCGGATTTACGCCACATGTCCTAGAAAGATGGACGGTCCTGATTCAACCTCGGGATATCACAACTTGCGATCAACTTCTCTGTCAACTTGAAACCCCAGATGCCTAAACGCCGACGGTTTCCTCGATGTTCGCCACGTGTCTGGTCAAATGGATGGCTGAGACTTTATCGCTATTTCGCGAGTTTCGAAGTCCTATTGCAACGGTCTTTCAAAACCGCGAACTCCGAAATGTCGATTTAACGACACTCGGATCTGCTGCCCCCTGTCCTCTGAGATGGATGGCTCACAAGTCCTCTCGGAATTTCACGATATCGCGTATCGGAGTTTTGGAGTGCAATCTTTTGCTTGTCCAACTCTCGATTCCCGATTTTGCAATGAGATAAGATCGACGGTTCACGATCTTTCTTGATCCAATGATCTAGAATGACTCGTGATTTCGCGATTCACGAATTCTCACGACATGTCTTCTGACCTTTACACCTGTGAGTCACGAAATGCCGAGATCTCGCTACGTGTTTCCTGATGGACGGTCCAGATAATGTCAAGACTTCTCAAGTCAAAATTTCTCCTGTGCGCTCTCCAGAGGATTAAACCTAGTGAATTTTCACGCTGATCCAACGACTGTTGGTCCTTTGCGCAAGATCTGATGGCTTAAATTCTTTTGCCTTTTCAACGCTCTCCTTGCCTCTTTTGAACTGGTTTCCCACTTTGGATCTGTTTGCAGGATGACTCTTATGGCTGCAATGGTTGTTCCTTTCACCTGAGACGTGTTCTTTACTCCTGTGGAAGAAAGATTCGTGAATCTTTCAAAGATTTGAAAGAATTTCACGAGTTCTTCGTTTTCTGCTACAATCTTTGACATATTTGAGCGATTTCCAAAAATCTTTAAACGATTGTGCCTTCTGTAGCAATCTTTAACAGTTTTGAATGAATTCTTTGAGTTCTTTAAACGTTCTTCCGTTCTGTAGCTCTTTTGCGTCAATCTTTGACGATTCTTGAAAAAGTACAAGAATCTTTACTGTTTCTTCTTCTGTGTTCTCTTCATCCTGGATCTTTTGAGCGTTGTACGCTCTGCTTCTTCTGCAAGATTCCTACGTTGATCTTTTGAACGTAAGATGGTCTGCGTCCTCGTGGAAGTTTCCTGCGAGGATCTTTCGAGAGTATGACGAACAACTCTCCAAACCTTGTGAAAGAGATTGTGTCGCGTGCTCTCAAGATCCGTGAAGCTCTGTGCTGTGTGGATCGAGTTTCTCTCCAGCCTGTGTGAAGAGGCTTACTACTGTAGCTCTGATACCATGATGAATTGTGAAACAAAGAGAAATGCAGAGAGAAAAGAATAGAACAATATATTGAAATGTGTGAAGAAGTACTGAAGAAGTTACAATGCAATGGGAGATGGCTGAGCTAAATATGCTCAAGCAAAACAAAAATAAAAAGTACAGCTGTCCAGTACAGCTGGCAATGTATAGTCAGACTGTTGAGGTTACATTATATTTAATATAGAGCAGGCTCTTGACTAACTAGCCCGATTTGGCAATGCAGCCATTTCAGTTGCAAGCCTTTAATATTCTCTCCATCCAGAAGAACCTCTCCTTTAAGAGGATCGTAGAACCGTTCTAATAACAAAATGGCAGTCGATTTTCCAGATCCATTGCCGCCCACTAAAGCCACTGTTTGGCGTGCAGGAATAGTGAGAGAAAAATTGTGAAATATCATGCTATCTGGTTTGGATGGATAGGCAAATTGAACGTTCTGAAATTCGGCCTCCCCCGAAACCTTTTTCAATACTGTCCCTTTCACATCCTCTGAATCTATCTCTGGTACTCTGTCAATCATCTCAAATATGCGAATAGCCACAACGCATGCCTCGGAAAATTACTTGAGATTTGGAAGCGTGCTCGCCAGAGACCTGAGTTTGAGATCAATTATTAGGTTTTCCAGCGAAAAAATAATTGCGAGGGACAAATAAAATTACAATAATTAAAGAAGAATGAGTAAATATATTATGACTTACAGTCCACCCAGGATTATGCAGTAGTCTACACCAAAAATCTTTTCCCCGCTCGCATCATAATTCATCACCAACCTGCTTCCATATCATGAAATGAATGCGCACAAGGCTAAACTTGGTGATACATTTCCACCTATGGCAATCCCTTTTGCCAGCCCTTGTTTAAGGCCAAGTTTTACTGTTGCATCAAGTGCAGATGAAAAATCGGCCATAGCCTTTGTTTGTCCAACGAAAGAATAGATGGTTCTAATAGAAGAAACGGCTTGCTCTGCAATTATACTAGAATGATTAGATTCCGCGTGCATCTTTTTTGCTATCCTTAGCAGCGTTCGACCATAAATCAGTCCTGCTACGATCAATAAACTGGCTAAGGGTAATGTCACCAACGCCAACTTCCATGACAAATATAAACTCACCGCATAGCGAGCAATGAAATTTGACAAATTCATGACAAAATTGGGAACCTGGAAACTTTCCCACACGAGATATATTAAAATCCACCCAACAACTATCAAATGCATAACAATCTGCCTAATTGAATTTCTAGCAAAGAGTGACCTATCTTGATAAATCAATGATTGGAGTTCAAAAAGCAACAGATCGATAAGAACAAACTTGCAATCTATTCCTACTATTTTCAGATGGGCGGATGTGACTGGAATCAAACCTTTTCACTGAGGGCGTCCTATATGACGAGCGTGTCATTGTAAGCAGTGTTAACCACTTCAACAATATGTGTCCGGCTGGTATCGAAATATCCAACGTCCTGTCTGAGAACAACTCTCAAGTACTTTTTGCGCAGCAGAGATGCTTGTCTTACTTTACTTATGTACACTTTTATATTTTCCACTTTATATTAATTTGAGTTTTTTTCAATTCTTTTTATATAGAAGATTGTAGATTTTGATAATTTTATGTACAAGACAATAACTGGAATATTTATAGAGGATAAATTGTGTTGTAAAAAATATGTAAATACAAATGTATTTATGATTCACTTATTGTTATGTAGTAATGTGCATAATAGTTAACTTGGAGGGATTATTCAAGGTACTTTTACGTGAATTTGAATATGGTGTAAGAAGATAAAACTTAGGAAATTGAATTATATTTGTGAATATAAAATAACTATATCAAATTTGATTTTTTCTAACAACACATGTAATTGTGAATAACTATAACAAATTTGTTTTTTTATAACAACACATGTTGAGTACCTGGTACCTTAACGATTACATTCTAAAATTACGACAACTTTTATTCATGCAGACTAAGACGGTCTTAACATGATCAAAATAATTTCTTTTTTTAGATCGTAGATATCAGTCTCCTCTAGTGTGACATATAACTCATTCGAGAAATGGTTAATCCCATGTAGATATCGGTCTCCTCTAATGAAACATATAACTCATTCGAGAAATGGTTAAGCCCACTAAACGTTATAGAAGAAATAAGAGAGGAATGTATTATAGGATTTTCATATATGCAAAGGAAAAAATCAATTAAACATAATAAACAATATTAATTAAAAAAAAATACTCTATATTTGGAATTTGCATAGTTGACTCTATCTATGTCTATAGTTTCATCAACAAATGGATTTTTCTCCTATAGAAAAATAATGTCAAAGATAGAGATATAGAGATGTATCCAAAAAAATGGAGCCTTTTTCAATTTGGAGGCCGAACCACTAGGTTTGACATCCCAAACCTAAATCTGAGACAACCAATTCAGCATACATGTTGTCGATCCCACCCCAAAAAATTTGAATTCAAAAGAACACATCTGCACTATTAAGAGCACACACACGCTCTAACAACACACACACAATGCTATTAGCGTGCACGCATTCCTAAGAGCACACACGTGATCTTATCAACTATTTTTTATTTTCCATTCCCTTCTCTCTCTCTCTCTCTCTCTCTCTCTCTCTCTCTCTCCTACATATACCCCCCCCCTCTTTGTCTCCCTATCACTCTCCCGCTCTACCCTCTATA
>ML786333.1:872347-895112 GCA_009831015.1 Picea engelmannii | reverse complement strand
CTTGTTCTCTCCCCCTTTCACATTCGCACATTCTCTCTCTACCCATGTTCTCCCTCTCTCTCTCCCCGTCCCTCCCACAATCTCTCCTCTCTTTCTCTCCTACATCTACCACCTCTTTCTCTCTCTCCTTGTTGTTAGTATCACTCTCACTTTCTCTTTTCTCCTCTTTCTCTCTCCCTCCCTTCCTATTTATCTTTACCCCTAGTTCTACCTCCCCCCCTCTCTGTCCATCTCATTGTCAAACTCTCTTCTACTCTTCTTTTCTCTCTCCATCATCCCCTTCTCTCCCTCCTCCCTCTCTCTCTACCTCGCCCCGTTCACTCTTTACCACTTCCATCTAACCCTCCCTCTCTCTCCCACCATATCCACCTCCCTTTCTCTCCCCCACTCTCCCCCGTTTTTCTTTTTGCCTCTATTTACCCCCCTTCTCTCTCTCTCTACCCCCCCTCTCTATCTCCTTCTCCCTTCATCTTACACACTCTCTTTGTCATCCTCTCTCCCTTATCACCCTCTCTTTCCACCTCTCTCTCCCCCGTCACACTGTCTTTCTTCCTCTCTCCCCCTTCACACTGTATTTCTTCCTCTCTCTCCACCCCCCCACTTTATTTTCCTCTGTATGACTCTCACACTCTCATACACTCTCTCTAGCCCCCCTCAGTGTATTCCTCTCTCTCCATCTGAGAATCTCACACACTATAGCAAGTTTGGTACATCGCAAGGCAATAAATGACATTGAACTATGCATGTCAAGACCTAGACTTAGACCTGGACATAGTAGTACCTACACATGGAAAGGCATGGAAATACATATACTTAGACCTAGAGCATAGACCATGAACTAGACCATAGACCATGACCTAGACCTATATGATGACCATGATGTAGTCCATGACCTAGACCTAGAGTTATACCTAGACCATAACCTAGATGATGACATCGACCTAAAGCTAGAGCTAGACCTATACCATGACCATGTACATGACCATGACCTAGACCATGACATAGAGATTGAACTATACCATGACCTAGACCCCCCTAGCTCCATCTGAACCTTGGAATAACCTTTACTCAACGCTTCACCCCCTCCACACTTGAGACCTAAGTGCACTATGCATATACTTCTTATTAAAGTCCCCAAAACCCTTGCACCCATATCTTGGTGCTCTAACCATTGCTCTATTCTTGATTTCACATGTCTCTCTAAGATTTCCCATTGTTTGATTTTATATTATCAAAAATCCATGATTGATATTTTTTCTTATAAGATTGGCATAGACTATGCATTACTAGAACACTTGTTTTTCTGTACTTTCTTCAATATTAGAATGTTTTCATTATCCATTTACATCTTGGTAAAAAACATAAAAGGTTAAATTTCCTTTATTTTGTATTGTTCACAATCAATGTTCGACATTCCTTAGATTATGTATGAGGAAAAATTATCTATATGTACTCTCACACACTCTCTCTCTAGCCCCCTTATCCCTCCCTCTCTCCCCCTCCCACCCACTATATCTCCACTCTCTCTCCTACATCTACCATCTCTCTCCACCCCCTACTTGGTATTCCTCTCCCACACTCTCACACTATCAAACAATCTATATATACCCCCTTCTCTCTTTACCTTTTGCATATAATCCTCTCTCTCTCACTCCCTGTATCACCCTCCCTCTTTCTCCCCCACTCTCCCCACCTTGATCTCTTTTCTTCTATCTAATCCCCCTTCCCTCCCCCCCCTTTCCTATCACTCTCTCTAACTCTACCCTCCCTATATGTCTCCCTCTCCCTCTCTCTCACTCTCCCTCACGCTCTTTGTCTTCCCCTCTCCCCCCTCTCACAATCTATTTCTTCCTCTCTCTCAACCCCCCCTCTCTACATTGTAGGGAAAGAAATAGACTTGACCTAGATATGTTGAGATCTACACCTAGACCTAGACATAGAAATAGATAGACATGGCAAGACATAGACCATGACCTATAACTATACGATGACCATGATTTAGACCATGACATAGAGCTAGAGATAGACTTATACCATGATCATGACCTAGACTATGACCTAGATCCCCCTAGCTCCATCTAAGCCTAGGCATAACCTATACTCGAACCTTATCCCCCTCCACACTCTATCCCTAAGTGCACTATGCATATACCTCTTGATAAAGGACCCGCAACCCTTGCACCCACATCACCCACATCTTGGTTCTCTAATCATTTCTCTATGCCTCAAAACATTTTCAATCCTAATCCCTTATGCCCTAGATGTCCCCAAACCCCAATACATGTTTATTCATAAATATGTTTGGTCTATAATAAATGCTATATCTGTTGCATTAAGGGCATGCACATGATCTTGTGACTTGAAATCCTTGTGGTTTTGCACTCATCCATGCCCATTTAGAATGTGTGCACATTCCTAGAACACACACACGCTTTAGTGCACATACATTTTAGGAATGCACGCACATTCCTGCTAGGTATTTTTATGTGACAATCACACTCCTCTACCTTGAATCTATCTCAAAAACGAGAATAATCTCGACATTTTCACACAAAAATAGCAGGAACATACAAGTTTTTTTTCTTTTTATCTTGTTGTTTGATTCATAGACAATATTTTGCTATTGCAAGACAATTGAGGGAAGAATTGGAATACAATTTTTTCCAAGTGGAATTGGAATTTTTTATTGTGTCTTCTTGGAATTGGAAGACAATGTTTTCCAATTGGAATTGTTAGTTGTGTCTTATTGTGTAATACTAAGAAAGATTTTTCCAATTGGAATTGTTAGTGTGTGTAATACCAAGACAAATTTATCCAATTGGAATTGGAATTGTTAGTTGTCTCTTCTTGTGTAATACCAAGAAAAAAATGTCCAATTGGAATTGGAATTGTTAGTTGTGTCTTCTTTTGTAATACAAAGACAAATTTGTCCACTTGGAATTCGATTTGTTAGTTGTTCCTTCTCATGTATTACCAAGACAAAGTTGTGGTGGGGTGCTTGTAAGACAATTTGTCTCTTTAAACATGGGGAACCAATGGAATTGAGAAACAAACTCCTTGAGGAAAGAGAAACCCATCGAAAAGGTAGAAGAACAAGGAGAAAAGGAAAATTTATGTATGTCAAAGTGTACGCTTTTAGAAGAGGGAAATCCAGTTTCTAGCGGAATAGATGTCTTTGTTGTTTCTCCTCCATCACCACAAGAAAAGTGCATGAGCTCAGTAGAGACTAATCCATGCAGTATCTCATCAAGATAAATTGTTGTGGATGACGAGATGATGAAGGATTTGTTGGAGATAATTATACAATGGATGAAATTAGAGAGGCAATTGGTGCACAACATTATGGTGAAGAAGTTCATGTGGTGCAACCTCTTGTTGGACATCCAGATGTTCCAGAAAATAGTCAATCCCATGTCAACTCTCCTCCCATAATTGATCCACCAGTGATTTAAAGGGAAAGAACTGCAACATTTTTAACTCCACAACAGGGAGGTCAAGAGCGTGAGAATAGGGGTTCATCATCCCTACATAGATTGAGCAGTGTGCGGCGAAGAATTCCTAAGTGCATTCAGGTGGATGAAAGTGGTCTTAAATCATTTTAAGGTAACTTAACTTACCATACTATTCATTATCATTCTTATAAAATCATTAAAAAATACTTTGAACCAAAATCCTATGCCACTAAATGTCAATTATTTTTGGTTTTGTTAAAATATAGAAGTTTGATTGTTGTTGGGAGAATTTTAGGCAGTAAAACAATCAAAAGTTAAGAAATAAATCATCATATTGTTAGAAACCTTGTAGATTCTTTTCAAATAATTGGCAAGAAATCACATTCTAAAGATCAAAATACAGCCTGAAATGTCTTGTCACAATCAATTGTTAGAAAGATCAGAAGAAAACATCATTTTCCATAGCAAACCTCTCATCTCAAGAAATGCAATATCAAAACTCTTAGAAAGTATTCGCATAGACTATATAGCCTCGACACAGGTGGCCCAACAAATTTTTAGGCCTTCACTGATAGGCTATCTTGTTTTGACATGAAGTTAATAGGAGTAGTTAAGGGACTAGTACAATATTTTTTAAGGGAGCAATTAAGGGACTAGTAAACTTAAGGGATTTTTTAAGGGAGCAGTTAAGGGACTAGTAAACTTAGTCAGGTCTTAGACCAATGGGTGTATTTTAATGTTTTGTGAAAGGCATAAACCCATAATTTATAATAGAGAATTGTATTGTTTTCAATTTTCATCCATTGAACTCTCTTTTTATTGTGTAGTTCTAGTTAATGTGATGTCTTCTTCGAGTAATTACTTATAAACCTATAAACACGTTTTTTCCACCACTAACATAATGCATAAATCCACACTCACTTATTTATAATATGATATAAAATCATATATTCGTATGAGTATAATAATTAATGAGTAATTGCTGATGAGAATATAGTTCACGAGTAGTAATATGGATAAGGGTTATCTTAAATAGAAACATTGTTAATCCACATGCAGATAGTTACCATGGAGCATGATTCATCATAATGGTAATGGATTCTTTGAGGATGTTTCATTGTGCTTCTGAATAGTGGATAGGTGGGTAAGATAAAAATTGATTTGAAATATCACATGGACACAAGTGTGCCACATCAACAATTAACATTTATGTATTATCAAACGATTTATTTGTTGTTTGGACATTTAATATTTGTTACTTCAAGAAGGTTAATTATTTTTTAAATCTAAATCATGGGAATAGAAGTTGTTGAGTCCTAGTTGCATGTGAACACATTTTCTCATGCTCGTGGTCATTTATTGCTTAGCGGGAATATGGATTATTATGTATTTATAGAAAAATATGTGTGTTTTAAATGTAAAATTAATTTTGATAGAGGGAGTGGAGATATGGAGCATTCATTTCCCACTTCCACTTGTCATTATATATTATGATTTTGGGGGTTATTGATCAAATATCATGCCTTGTGTCTTACATTGAAAATCCCTCTCATATGTAAGGAGTTTTAAGTGCATAAGGGAGTCAAATGAGTTAGTATGTTCAACTCCCTTTCTAACTAAGAGGAAGAGAGGAGTATGCAATGGGATTTTCTTAGTAAAATTAAGAAGATATAAAGGATATTTTATATCCTTTGGCATGTATTTTTTGTTCCCAACCTGGTAGGTACGTGAGTTTTCAATTAACATTATTGTGGTTTTATGAAGTTTATAGTTGTTTAGATTGGGATTTGTTTCTATAATAAAATGGTTGTAGGAGAAAATAACCAACATTTTTCACTAGATAGGAAAGTCATATTTGTTCTTCCCTCCATGGATAAGTGGCAACAATGTCGTACAGATGATTTCGTTGCAATAAATTGGAGCCAAGGGGCCATTTTTTCCGGGATGATGGCTACATTCTTTTGGATGGAAAGTATTTTCTTTGTTCCAGGATACAGATTTGTTTTGCTTGTGTTGAAAAAGACAATATTTGTTTAAGATATGTAGTAAGAATCAAAGCATTAGGCAACACCCAACATTGATCAAATTTGGGCTATCTTGCTACATAGTAAAATAGTTTTTGAAGCCAGTTGTAAGAATATGTGTTGGTGCGATCTTGACGGTTGATCGACACAAGTCTTTTCCATTGCAATAATAAAGCTCGAGGACTAGAGATATTGTTATATTATTATTCTGGAAAAATGGGTTATTCTACCTGCGATATGCTCTGCGATATGCTCTATTGTACACATCAAAGGTGATTATGTTCTTTGGAAAGATATTATTTATGATATCCCTTCGAACATTTAGTCATTATTATACTACAATGTTTTGAGGTGGCCAAGTTTCGAGTTAGTACAATACCTTTGCATTTCGCCATTTCATTGCTTTGTGATATGAAATACTGTTTATTTTTTAAACAACAGGAAGGAATTTTGGATTTGCGACATTTCTATATTCTCATGGTTACACATTTCTATTCCAAACTTATGATGGACAATCATGAAAGGATTGCAGATAGACTATGATTCATTGCATAATGATCATAAAAGGCTACAAAAGAGCTATGAAGAATTTTGGAACAATTTCATCAAATTGTAGAATGATTACAACCAGTTGTGTAAGGTTACACAATAAGTGTGGGTAATTGTGGAAGATTGCAATTGTTTTCCTCTTTGATTCTTATGTCTATTTTTCTATTTACTCTACATCACATGAGTATATGCAATTAATGAAATATGAATACCAATGCAATGATGTGAAAAGGGGTAAATATTGTTTTAGTGCCTTCATTATGATTATGAGTTGGATAAGTCTAGTTTTGGCATAAAATAGGTGAACTTTTGAACCAATTAGACTTTGTAGATATTAGTTTGGTAAGATGAAATGTAGTTGGTTGTGAAGGGTGTGTCATACCAATGCTCATTGTGAAATAATAGGTGCACCCTACTCAAGTTACATATTCTATTGTATATTTTTTAGTTTGGTATGATTAATAACAAGTGCATTTATTAGGATCTGATAGTTGCATTATCTTATTGGTTGATGGATTGGTATTTCATTGCTATGGATAAAGGTGATGACCAATACTCTTGAGTAGCATTGTGCCTAGGTTCAAGAACCTTTGGATAGTTCTAGTGATGCAGATTGGATTTGTGTGGGTTACTCCTTGAAGTTAGATATCAAGAAGAGTAGAGGAGAATATTCTTTTGGTGTACTTAATTGCAGTGGTCATTTTGTTTTTTCTTCCAGGTGGTACTTATCAATACAGAATTGACTTAGGGATGAGTCAACCAATACTGATGGGGGCATGTTGGGTCATAGTTGTGTGTGAACGCATTTTCTCATGATTATGGTCATTTATTTGTTAGTGGGAATATCGATTATTATGTATTTACGGAAAAATATGGAGTTTTTAAAAGTAAAACTATTTTTTATGGAGGGAGTGGAGTTATGGAGCATTTATTTCCAATCTCCATTGCCGATTATATATTAGGGACTTTGGGAGTTATTGATAAAATGACATGTATTGTTTCTTACATTGAAAATGTCTCATCTCTAAGGAGTTGCAAGTATATGAGGGAGTCAAAGGAGTGGGTAAGTTCATCTCACTTTCCTTCTAGGGAAAGGGAGACATATGGAATGGGGTTTTTTTTATTATAATAAAGTATATCTGAAGGATATTTAGGTTTTTTGGCATGTATTTGTTATTTTGGAATTGGTAGTTATGGAATTATTAGTTATGCAATTAGAATTTATGTGGTTTATTAATTTTATGGTTGTTTAGATTATGGTTTTCTTCTATAATATGTTGTTTGTACAAGAAAAGTGCCAATGGAGGTTGAACTATTGCAATTCATACTTGGAGATGTCCCAAAAGAAGGTGAACTACAAGTTGAAGATAGTTGGGAAGAAATGGATTTGATTTAGTAGAAATTGAGATTTGCAATGATGAAGACATAAATAGGTCCATGATAGTAGTCCTTTCTCATACAATCCTTACATGGTAAAGGATTGTTGTAGTAGATATATATCTAAGACGGATTGAACCTTAGTAGTATTGGAGATATAAAGAGTGATCAATTACTAAAGGAAACAAAATAGAAGATGGAATACTATAAAGGCTAGACCTATCATATCTTGTTCACTCAATAGTTGATAATTGATAGAATATTTGGGAGCTAGAGTCATAGGTAGAGGCCATTCAACCTAGGTGTTAGTGGGTATTTCTATCTAAATGGTAAGGCCACAGAATCCATGAAATAGATTATAGAATAATCCATAAGGTAGGGTGGAGATTTAAAAAATGGTTGAAGAATTTAATTGAGGGATCACAATTGGCAAGGGGATTCACTATTGAAAGGAAGAGAGGATAGAGGAAAGGTAGAATTCGTCTTAGTTTTTAGAATTTATAGACATCATAGATGTCTCTCCGTGAGTAGGGAGAGTGATAGTGACAAGGATATATCTACGTTTAATTATCATTTGATAGAAATGAAAATTATGAGAGGAGGAGTGTCTAGTATTTTATTATTGCAACCCTAAGTATGTGGAATCATAAAGGACATGCAATTTTTCATGTGCAAACACTTATTTGTCGACATACTTTGGACAAAAGAATACATTATAGTTTCTTCCCCATATTGCTTCTTCTTAAGAACATTTTTGAATTGTTTATGAATGTTCTTTATATCATTTTATGCTTGTTATTATGTTAAAATATTGATATGAAAACAAATCTAGACCAGATTAATTGCACAAGGTATTTTGTTGATTTTAGTTTGAAATGTGGCTTGAGTGTCATTTGGAGATCCAAAATCAACCCTTAGATTATATATCATCTGACAAACCTATCCAAATTAATTATGTATAAATACTAGTGGATTACATGATTTGGGATTGCTACAATTTCTTTCGATATATATTCATGTTTGTTGCTTATTTTATGTGCTTGTTGTTATCACTTGAATTAAATTAATGTTGGTGAAAAAAAACATTTTGTCATAATTATCATATTGAGATTAGTTTATGGAATAAATATTCTCTTGATCATGCATTGGTGGTAGCCATATGGGAAAGAAAGTAAATTCAATTATTGCTAAATTTTGTGGAATCACCAATAAATTAGCATGCACCCTATCATGCCATCTCACCTGCAAATTCAATGACATCATTAATTGATATGGATTATGTAGAGAATGAAATGAAGGAAAAAATATAAATGGAAACAAATAGAGATATTGTAGATAGCATGGTAATAAAAAGCCCAAATTATATTAATGAATGAAATGGAGAAGAAATATAACATTCAAAACAACACAAACTCGCTTCTAGAATTGGTGTAGCTTAACTTGGAAAAAATATGTGTCAGCTACACTCATTCTCAATAAGACATTAAAACAAGAAAAACATGTCTTTTTAACATTATTTATGATTCCCTAAAATGAAAAAAACAATAAATATGCATAACTCTAACCCTAGGAAAAGATGTGGCAAAAGGAATTCAAGTCCTAAGGAGGCTAGTTGATAGGTCAACTTCTTGAGGGTGCAACTTTTCCATAAAAAATCCATTTAGGGAATTCCTTAGACCATTATAGAGTTTAAACCATATTCTATTTCTTTATTATGCCAATCGATCAAGGATTTGTTTGGCCTATGTTAGCTACCAAAAATGTAATTGAAATACCTTAAAGATGCATTTTAAGTTTGAGACTTGAATAAGTATAGTAAAATTGACAAGATGTCGAACCATTATAAACTAGTAGAATAGGTGGGTGGCCACTAGTATCGACTTGGATTAATTATCCTGCCTTAGGAAGTAATGGTCCCCATTTCATCAAGTTCCTCCATGATATGGGGAAACCTATTCTAAATCTAACTCCTAGTGAGCCACTTGTCTTGGTGAAGGTGTTGCCTTGCTTTGACAACCTAATATAGTTGAATGTTTTGTTGGAAACTGCCCTTCATCTTGGTTTCCATAATTTGGTCAATTTTTTCGTGCTTAATGAGGCCAACATTGAGTTATGTAGGGGGACAGGTTATTGGTTAGCTCTCAGGTGTCCAAAAGAGGTGGAAAAAATGGTTAAAGAAACTCCACATTGAAAAAAAAAGTGAAAGCAAAGGAAATGGGTAATAATTAATTCAAAACCATATCCTTGGTTACTATGTAAGGTATATATTAGAGTGTGTAGAGATTTATATGGGTTCTTATGAAGAATTATTTATGAAAATGAAACCATACCTTATCTCCCACCTGAAACTTGTGTGGAATACAGTGCTAATCATGGCCCTACTTGTACTCAGAATTAGATTTATACAAAATACCATGAACTTATTGGTGGGTGTGATAGATCCATTCAAAAAATTAAATTTCTCTATTAACCTTAGTCTAACTACGGGAGGATCCTTCTTAGGTAGATGCAATGGGCATAACTATGTCAATTGGGGCCAATGGATATAACCCCAAACACATTTCAAAAGGGTTATGACCAATAGAGCTATGACGCGATCTATTGTAGGTACATTGAACATAAGTAAGAGTCTCATCACATGTGCATGGATGTTTGGAGTTATACATTCTCAAGACATGTACAATCATCCTATCATCTATATCTATTTGTTAATTAGTTTTGGGGTTGAAGGAAATATATTTGGTTATATTAGTGTCCATAAGTGAACTTAGGATGAACAATAAAGTACCTAGGAATGTACTATTTGTATTTTAAATAATTGTCCATGGGATCCCAAAATGAACCCAAAAAATGCCCAAAGAAGAGTTTTGCAGTGACCTTTGGTACAATACACTTCATGTAAGGTATCAAAATGGACATCTTGGAGAATCAATCAACAACTACAAATATGTATTCATTGTCATCCTCGGTTAAGGTAGGACAAAAATGTAGTCCATGGACATGAAATTAATAGTTTGTATAGTGTAGGACGAGGAGTGTAAAACCCCTACTTCATGATGGCAAGTTTGGTGATGACATCAATAATGCATTATCAGGTAAACATGTGACATCTGGTTATATATTTTCCAAGTAAAAGTAGTTCTATAGAACTAACACTATCTTCCCCACCTTGAAGTAACCTTCCACACAATTGTAATGTGCCTCTCAAATCATATTCTCATGCTCACTTGAAGGAACATGGAGATTCCCCAGATGGCATAACATTTAATCCTCAAGATGAAAATGTGAGATTGGTTTACCCGTGCCGAGTGTTCAATAAATAACAATGAAATTAGGATTGTTGTCATATGATTGGGGCTACATATAAGTATTGTGTCAACAAGGGTTGAGATCTAGGGTCATCGTCACAACTAGAGGTTGGATGAGATAGTATACAATCCAATTTATGATACCCTTAGTTGATTTTCAAATGGAACTATTGTAGGTATATCAATCACTTTTGATGGTGGTAATTCTACAATGTTCCCTACATCTAAATGAAATGGAGTGGATTTTTATCAATGTGGATAATTTTCTCCTTCCTCAGAATGTAATATTTCCATTGGTTATTGATCTACATAATGCAATACATATCCTTGTCATAGTCGGGCACCTGTGAACCATGTCAGAGAGTGTATCACCATGATAAGTCACCAGACGCCCATGTTAAGTGAGGACTTCATCGATAGCATAATCGAAGGAATTTATATCAATATTGAAGGGTTGTACCCAATAACTCCATCTTTGTTTGCATGTAAATATGTAGGGAATTTGATCCAAGTGTATATTGGTGTCCACCCACCTATTCGAACTATATCAAAATAGTTTGTTGGTAGTTTACTATTTTTAGCAATTCTTTGGGTCCTAAACTTTAGGGGGCATTTTGAGGGCCTAAATGACACTTTTTCATGATCAGATGCCTCAATGATCTGTCAAGGCATGATTGATCCTGTAAAATGAAGCTCCTCGTCGATACATTTCCAACGATCTATCGTGTGCCCCAAATGGAGATTGTATGCCAAAGTTATGCCCCTGGGAAGTTGATACACCAAACTACCCAAAACGGGGTCCAGAAATGTAACATCCCTAAAAATAAATTATTTTTGAATTTGCAATTTCTTAGGAAATTTATTCTGTTTTTGGTAAATTTGAAATTGGATTTTTTTTTCCCATTTATGGCAATTTCGAATTTCGAATTTGGTTAATTGTAATTAATGATCTGATTTGACCCAAGTAACTACTTGACTGTGACACTTGTATGAAACAAAATATTTTATAATTATTGCAGGAGGACAAATGGAACAATCATGTTGAAATCAGCTGACCATGATTCCATGAGTGGGGAACATGTTGGAACTACCTTAGGGTTGATTGATACAAGTGGAAAATCAGGAATTTGGCCATTGGCATCCCCTGAAAATTAGGGATTTGGAAAACTACAAAAAATCCCAAGAGAGGGAAAGACCTAGGCAAAAATAGTTTTGGATATATAGCATATGTGAGGAGGCAGGACGCTGCCTAGTATGCTGGGGGGGGGAGATATTATTGATTTGTTGTTTTTATGAAAAGTACTTGCTGAGTGCGAGGCAAGGAGAATACTGCTGGAGTTGAAAGGCATTTTCCGAGGAGGAATTTCGAGTTATCCCTCATGGACTCATGGTCAGGCTAGGGGGTAAACAAGACAAGTGATTTGGTTGCCCTGTTCTAAGGTTGGGAGGAATGTGGTTGTTCCATTTGTTATTCAGAAACTTTGATTAGATATGTCTACTTTATCCTTCTCTATCTACATGTCATCATGAATTATTTGTTGATGGAAGTTTTTTATCTGATTTAGATATATACAAGATGTTTTGTTATTTAATTTTGAAGAAAACTGTAACTGTAATTTTGGGGATCCTACTCCATTAATTATGTTAGGGATTCTTGTTGTCAGTTCAATGCATGTTCTATATTTGATCTTTCTATTAGTAATAATCATTTGAGATAAATCTGGGATACCCATACTACATATGCATATATCTCCCTATGAGTTATCTCTAATTTGCGGGAAGTCCCCTATCTAATTGAAACTACTGTTGTAAATGGGGTAATAGTGTAATAGGATATAACTATGCATATGAGTACCTAATATATATATATATATATATATATATATATATATATATATATATATATATATATATCAGAAGGTGATTAGGTCTAGTTGACCATACATTAAGTTCTAGAATTAAATTCAAATAAATCTGAAATCTGTCAACACTTATAGAGATTTGTAACTAAATGCGAGAGGCGAGAGGGCCAATGAAATCAAAGATTATTCTAGAACCCAAAAATAGATTTACATATATCTGTTAAATTCACAAGCTTTGTTAACAAAGAATTTCAAATCACCCCAGAAATTGTAATAGCTTGATAGCAATGAAATAAAATAAATAAATTTAACATTGTTGATCTCGATGACAATTTCTGGAAAATTAAAACAGTATGTCAAATTTGAATTGATCATAGAATCATAGTATGGAATTAATTGTGATAAGTATTCACATATTCAATAATAAATGGGAAAAATTATCTAGCTTAAAACCCTAAATATATCCAAAATAATGTACCCACAGGAAATGGACCGATTGGTCGTATTCACTAAAATCGACCTTATAACTTTTGAAAAATGGGAAATCCCCGTTCCTTACTCTTTAATGTGTTTGTTACAGAGTTAAGGGTTCGGTCCTTAAGGATTTATCATTAAAAACCTAAGTACATAATTAAATCATGCGCCATAAGAATCTGGCACCTCTACTCACGATGACTATATACAAATCAAAGCACTTAGTAGAACCTGTAAGAATTTGAAGTGCTACTTTAGAACCCGATTACCTTTTTTTACATGGAACGACTCTGAGACGAAAGACTTGTGAGCAAGCAACCCCTGCGAGAGAGTAAGGAAATTAATGAGAACAAGAAACTAGTGGAACTCTGAAAACAGATTAGATTAAAAATAAAATCTAAGACAACCTCTATGCTATAGGAAAAACTTGACATCCATGAATTCGCATCATCACTTAACTTGTGATCTAGATCGGACGTATCATTACGCGATTGAGGAGGATGCCCATAGAATGGAAGGGAGAAGTGTGTCGAGGTCGAACTGATGGGTACCTCACAAAACATCAGAGGGTCCCATCATTAGATTGATGCAAGCAATTCGTTAACAATAATTACCAAAAGAAAACTTATAAGGAAACTGTAAATTAAAATGATTAAATCATACAGATATCCTACACTACCAAAATCGTACAAATTACTAAACTATTGCAACCATGAGACTTCACCCTTGCCCCTGTAATAACCGCTATGTTTGTAAGGCCGACGATAATAAACAACGAGAGTCAATAAGGTTCGAGATGCTTGGAAAACCCTATCGACAGAGACAAGAAGAAAACCCTCTGGTTCCTGGAACGCCAAGTATCATGCAATGATTATGGAATAACCCTACCAGGAAAATTATTTAAAGACTCTATGAGGTAATATTGCACAGTGAAACCATCGCCTCTCTTAAATGCGTTGAGCCATAGTTAGGGAATATTGTGGATATCCCTAATCTATGAATAATAAAGAAAATGACTGCTTACACAGGGGAGAGTCGAACCCCAAGCTCAATGAAGAACCCTCATAGAACTTTATTTTATTTAAAAATAGAGTTATAGCTTTGGCCATGGTGCTAATAGACAAATAACCTTCTAATATTGAAATACTTAGGGTTCAAAAAAGAAAAGTCTTCGTTACATTCCATATGGAGGCTAAAAGAAAAAGGAGTTTAAAATGACAGAGCCCGACTTCAATCAAATCCTATCTTCATTATAGTAGACTAAGTTCCTATTCAAGGACCTTACAGAACAAATTTTAAGCAATTACAAAAGCTTCAAACACTCGAGAAGATACAGGGAAAATCTTTGTATACTTACTAGACAACGTAACTTCGTAGGATAAAGAAAATAACAAACATAGAAGAACACTTACCTTTCAAAGTATCCAACCAGGGTTCTTTAAAGGCACTCTGGTTATCGACCAGAGTCCCATTATCACATTGGATGACTGTGTCATTTGGGCCAAGAATAACAGAGGTTGTATGGCCAAATTCTGTGTTTGCACAAGGATTGGATTCGACAAAGAAACAATATTGGAAAATTTTTCCCAACAAGTTGAGTAATGGGTGAGTAAAGGATATGGGTCGAGGCCATGTGATCGGTATGAGGTGGCGAAAGAAAAGTGGGCATAGAGGCTGATAACTAACCCTAGGAGTATCCCACTAGGCCTCTATTTAATATCACAGGAAGGGTCTTTAAGTATTGACAGTATGCTCCTGCCACCTTACTCAATGCTTAGTTAAGTGCAGACGAGTTAGGTTTAGATCACGCTCTTTTGGTCGTTCTTGTTATGGTTTGACACTTAATCGTAGCCCAGTAACTACTTGAATACTGTTAGTTAAGTTGTGGTCCATCGAATCATCACCATGTCCCTTGCGCTAATCGCTTCGTCCCGAGTGTTAATACTAGTTTAAACAAGTACCATGATATTAACATGTGACTAGGGTATTATGGGTAATGTGTTAATGGTGGAATTCGTGCAATTGGGAAAGTATTCCTATAGTTTACAAAGAGATATCCACCTTGAATAATATTTTCACCCCACTCTTATGGAAGGTAAAGTTGACAGGTCCTACTAGATATGAGTACCTAGACAAAGAAAATGATGCAGACCACGTTTTGGAAGCCAAGAGGGTAGTGAAATATCCACATCTTAACGTTATGATTGAAGTTATGAAGTGTATGTCTGAAGTTACAGCTTTTAGAAGTTCTCTTTTGTCTTAATTTCAATGATAAGAATTAGCGACATTATAAACAATTTTTTTTCTTATCGCAAATATGGGGAACTGTCGGCTTTTCATCTTCCAAGGTTAGGGTTTTGGATTTTATTTATGTTAAGAAGGAATTTGGAGTATCATTGTAAAATCCATCTTCTTTTGAATGAGCTTATCCATCAGATTTATTCTGAGAGATAAGTTGCCACCATTCTAGTGAGTCTTTCATGATGTATTTCTATAGTTTTGTACATTTCGCTCATTAATATGAATTGTGTATTATTGTATCTCTGTGTTTATGGTTATATATCTGATATATATCTATTATATTATTGGATATCTGATACATCTTTGTATATTTATTTATTATATCTCCACTCTCATTTCGTGCCAAAAATAATCTGGATCAATGGTATCATAGCAGGATGCTCTTGATCATTTCTCAGTGCATTTCCCCAATGAGGTCCAACTATAGAAAGTTGGGTCTCTATATTTTTTCTCTTGAGGACAATATCTCTCGCACGCCCAAGAAAACCTCCATGGCGGATAAAAGGAAAATGACGGAACAAAAGATTATATTTACCTATTGCTTGAGCGAGCTCTCACGTGACAAATGGACGAAATGATGGAGAATTTTTCCCACATCCTTCAATGCCTGGTAATAACAACATGTGCATCTTCATCAAGAATCCACTTTGAAGGTACAAGTTAATTTTGATATTCTCGTATTTGAAGGTCAGATAGATGAGGATGCCCTAGAAAAATGGTTAAATATGCTAGAAGGTTATTTCTCTGTTCACAATTTTTTCGACAGGGAAACAATCACCTTCGCACTCCTTAAGGCTCTCCCCCATGTCAAAAATTGGTGGGAAACTTACTGGGAGAAAAGTTCCAAAGAGGAGTTTGGAATATATGGGGCAGATCCCACTTGGAATTTGTTTGTGGATGCGGTCAAGGAACAATATTACCCTGTTGGTAACTATGATGACCGGTACATGAGATGGACCAAGATGAAGAAAGAGGGGGGCCAAACAGTGTTGGGGTTCAAAAATACTTTCCACACCTTGAGCACCAAGCAGGGTATCAAGGACCACGAGTGACATCTAGTTCTAAAATATCGCGGGGCTTTACATAGGTACATAGAAACTGAAATGGATTTCCTGGACATCTCATCACTAGGAACTTCCTATCGACATGATGTCAAAATAGAGTAGAAATTTAGGCACCAGAACAAATGGGAGGTTGGGTCTACAAATCCGCAAGAACCAAAGTATGGTAAAGATGAACCTAATAACTAGCCTCCAGAAAACCAGTCCAAGCGACAGGAAAAGAATGGTAACATAAAGAGGAAGAAGGAAACTGGAAAGTGGTGTGATTTCCACAAAATCCCTTGGCACAACACTAATTAATGTCGCTAAAAAAAATCATTGGTGGCTGAGATAAAAGAAAAAGAGAGAAACCCTGATTCAGAATACGATTAAGAAAATAATGGGGGAATACAGATCATTGGCGCAGACCCCACTTCTATTGTCATGACTGCAACAATTCAACTAGCAGATCCTGAAGAGGCAGAGCACATTTTCATTCACAGATGTGGGTGAATGGCACCCTGCTGCATTTTATTGTTGATAGTAGAAGCAAGAAGAAGCTCATCTTAGTAGAGGTCATCAAGCAGTTGTAATTGTTGACAACACCACACTCGCAACCATACAACATTGGGTGGCTTCACCGGGGATGAGATATCTGTGTCAACCAACAATGTCGATTGTCATACGGAATCCATCCTTTCAATGATGAGGTATTATGTGATGTTTCCCCACTAGATGTTTGCGATGTTCTTTTGGGCTAGCCATATATGTGGAAGTTCCATGTTATTTATGAGTCTCGACCCTATAGTGTCATTGTTACTTTAGGGGGTCATCTCTAAACGATACCAGAGGTAGTTCCAACTATTGTCCCACCAAAATAATGCTGCAAGGTAATCTCTCATCCTGCCAAATTTAGCTCTTCACAATATGTTCAAAAGGTGAACAAAATAACACTGCAACCACAACAAAATTGGCGCAAGACCTCTCTATCCAACAGAAGAAGATTGCAGAAGAGAAAGAAAATATTTTTTCTTCACATACAAGGGTTCCTACATGCTGACCCATCAAGCCAATATACAACAGATTGGTTGAACAGATGGAGAAACACAACTTCTCCAGCAAGGTAAGCATCTCACCAAGATTCATATTCAATAAATGCTTTCCCTTCTCTCATGGGAACTCAACACAATGGAGACCATTTCTTCCTAATGAGGGAGGATTGATCCAGGTGTATATCGGTGGCCACCCACCTATTCCAAATTGCTCAAAACAGTTTGTTGGCAATTTACTAATTTTAGTATTTTTTTGGGTCCTAAACTTCTGGGGCTATTTTGAGGGCCTAAATGATGTTTTTTCGCAATCAGTCACCCCAATGATTGCTGAAGGAAAATTTATCCTTTGAAATGAAGCTCCTCGTCGATAACTTTCCAATGAGCTATCATGTGCCCAAAATGGAGATCGTATGCTTCCCCCGGGAAGTTGATACACCAAACTACCAAAAACGAGGTCTAAAAAACTATTGGCTTTTCATCTTCCGAGGTTATGGTTTTGTATTTTATTTATTTTAAAAATGTCTTTGGAGCCTCATTGTAAAATCCATGTTTTTGCGAATGAGGGTAACCATCACATCTCTACTGAGAGATAAGATGCCACCATTCTAGCGAGTCTTTCACTCTATATTTATATAGTTTTATACATTTCACTCATTAATAGAAATTGTGTATTATTGTATCTCTATGTTTATGGTTATATATTTGATATATCTATGTTATATTATTGGATATCTGATAAATCTCTATACATTTCTTTATTATATCTCCTCTCTCATTTCGTGTCGAAAATAATCTCTATCAACATTGCAATACTTTAGAACCGAGTGCCTCTTGGAGTCTATGATACGCAAATTTGAGCACAATGTATGGAATATATTGGTATTCTACAATACCATATAAAACCTTTCCTAGTGTAGAGATATTCATATCATGTGTTCTTCAACAAGTAAAATTCCTCCTTGAGGGCATGAACAAAATCTACCCATGTGGGTTCTATTCTAAATATTGTAGGCTCGTCTCTAACATGTCTCTCCACTAGTTATCCAATGAATCATTAACATGGGTAACGTACTTAAGGAGTGTGAAGGTGCTCGTTTTTCTACCAAAATGTTTTTAATAGAGTAATAACCGTATAACATATTTAACAATTCCTTGAAATCATCTACATCTATATTGACTTCAAATGAAGGAATGTCAAGGTTAAGTTGTACTTTGAAGTGTTTCACATTGCTAAAATGGATACATGTTGAAGGTATCTCTTCCACCTTTCACAATCAATGAATGATCTAGGTGAAATTTTCCATCTCTATCCCAATCCAAATGGTTCTAACCAATTAACCCATTTAATTCATTATTGCAATACTTTATGCAAAGCTAGGAAGTTCCCATGGTATAATGAATAAGTATATTTGTGGATTTAAGTTGTTTTTCTTATAGATCTTGTATAAACCAAGAAAATACTCTAACAAGAAAGGAAATATTAGGTTGACCTTGGGTCAAATAAATAAGGCTACAAACAAGTTGTCGATAGTGTGTAGTGTGGACATTTAGAGAATCACAATCCTTAGCTAGCTTTAGTGCTAATTGATAAGGTGTAGCACATGGTTTACACTCTTCCATTATAAAATTTTGTAAATGATTCATCGCATATTTATGTTGAGAAATAAAGTTGTCATCATCCATTTTTAATACTTTGATGACTAAAAACAAATACAGTAAACCAAAAAATGTATCAACTAATTATTTCTTTGATTCCAAAACAAAATTAAAATCGCTTCCATCAATGATGTACGTCCCATGTAAAGTAAGGAGCAAGTGAAAGAATAATTCATAGTTCTTCTTTGCAATTGAGGTAAAGGTTTGAGTATAGTTGATGCATTTTTTCTAATAAAATCTCTTAAATACAAAATGATTCTTATGTCTTTCAACGCTGCCTTTTTAATATAAATTTGATCTTGTAAACTCATCAAGATTTCACTACTTTAAACCTTCCCATAATTTATATTACTAAAGAATAAACCATACAAATTGCTTGAGAGTACTTAAAATAATATATATTACAAAAATACTATTTGTTACATCAAGACCACACATATATTCTTAAATTTCAACTAAACTCACAATATAAAACTCATAAATAAATTATCTACCAATGTATTAATTTGTTCATTATATTCTCTTACACCATATAATTGTTACTTAGTTTATATTTTAGATTTGATATATTCTACATATGTAAAAGAGAAATAAATATAAAACTCATAAATAAATTATCTACGAATGTATTACTTTGTTCATTGTATTCTCTTACACCATGTAATTGTTACTTAATTTCTATTTTAGATTTGATAAATTCTACATATATAATTTCCCCTCTTACAAATTTATTCCATGTCATCTTTTTAAAATATTTTTGTTTAATAATTTATTAATATTTATTAAATTCATGTATGTTTTCTTATAAGTGAAAGGAAAATGTTTTTATTTTTTATAATTTATTTTATATAAATTTAAGATTTTTTTAATTATATTTTTTTTATTAAAATTATTTTAGATTGGACAATTTTCGAGAGGGAGTAATCCATTTAATATATTCTATATACGAAGATGAGGTATTTTATGATATTTATTCTTAATTTCTCTTATATAAAATTAATGCTAATTTTATATTAATTTGAGATATTTTTTGTTTTACCATTTTTATTCTTATGAAAAGATTGTAGATTTGACAATTTTATATACCAAAAAACATTTAAGATATTTGTAGAGGAGAAAACATGTTGTATTTTTGTTATATAAGAAGAAAAGATATAGTGTAATACTTCCCCTTAATTTCTCTTTTATAGAATTAGTGTCAATTTTATATTGCTTTGATATTTTTTTTTTTTCACTTTTATAATTGAAAAGATTGTAGTTGTAGATTTGACAATTTTATATACTATAGAACATTTAAGAAACATTTAAGACATTTGTAAAGGAAGAAACGTGTTGTAAAAATAATGTAACCAAAAATGCATTTATGAATTATTTAATGTCATATTGGAATGAACATGATAGTTATATATATTATATAAAGGGAAAGGGTAAACATAACACACTCATAATGGATAAATTATGGTAACTTTGTTGTCTAACTTTTAAAATCTATAAATGACATAATATGGTACATATTTTTATTTCAGAAATATATGTAAAGTTTTTTTATAAAACATAAGGAAAAATATTTAATTTGAAAGAAAAAATTTCATATTACATTTAATTGATACACATTAATCATTAAAAGAATTCATAAATACTTCTATTTTATAAATTTGAAAACTAAAAAAAAATACCTCTATTTTATAAATTTGAAAACTAAAAAAAATATTATATTATATTAGAGTTTTAATTAAATTATGAAGTTACATCCATATCATAGATTTATATATAAAGCAACAATGCATCCTCCATTGGAGGAAGTTATATCCATATTATAATTTAAATATAAGGCAACAATGCATTTCACTAAAGTTAGAGTTTTATAGTTATGAAGATTTATATGTAAGGAAACAATGCATTTCATTTTATTGTAGTTGTGTAGTTATGAAGTTTTTTTTGGATATTGATGAAACAATTTATAGAAGTTATGTAGTTATGAAGTTGTTTTTGAATATTGAAAAAAAAGAAATATATTATATTGAAGTTTTATTTTACTTTTTTAATAAAATTTATGAATTTTTTTCTAATGTTAATTTTATATTTGAATAATTTGTTTTGTTTATATGTTAGCTTTTTTCTAATATGATAATATTAAATTTATATTTATATAAATATAAAATTTGTAATTTTTTAATTCATTTAAAAAAAATATTTTTTTATTATTAAATATTTATTAAATTGATATATTGTACATGTTTAGAAAAGAAACTGCACTTTCCTATAATTTATCATTTATCTTGATATACAAACTTAAATTTATAATATCAATTTTAATAGTTTTCCTTCGAAAATTGATGCTCGTGATTCTCATGATCATTTCATTGCGTTTAATAGTTTTCCTTCGAAAATTGATGCTCGTGATTCTCATGATCATTTCATTGCGTAACTAATAGTCAATTACAAGTACAGAAAACTTCGAAATAATCGGTTGGTTACCTGCATACAACCATCTTTCGAAAGGCCAATATTAAGCACGTGGACAGTGTTAAAGATAGATTCCGCTGGCCAATATTAAGCACGCTTCAGAAGCATCTTTAAAGGGTTTTTGGAAAATATTTAAAACTGTGGATAACATAACTTCTCTATTTGAAGTAATTGTACAACGCTTTACTCAGGAAACCTTTCACTTCAATAGGATTAGTAAGATTTCTGAAAGGTTTATGAGAATCCGACTGGGAGATCAGTTTTTAAAGTTATCTCTTCAGAGTAAGATCAGTTTTTAAAGTTACTAGAAGGTTCAGGACATTTGGAAAATGCGATTGTATCATGGACGTTGTATGATTAGTAAGATTTCTGAAAGGTTCATGGCCGTTGGAAAATTCGATTGTAACATGGCCGTTGGAAAATTTGATTTCCTCGTGTCTTTTTCTTTGGTCTATCTGGATTTTCCCTTTAACGTTTCTTAATATATTAATTTCCTCCTCCAGTCTTTTTCTTTCGTAGGAAAAATGCGAGAATATACAGAAGTCCATATTGCTTCTCCTTAGCAACATTTTTGAATTGCTTATGAATGTCCTTTATGTGATTGTATGTTTGTTATTGTGTTAAGAGCTTGATATGGAAAGGAATCTAGGCTAGATTAATCACACCGGGTATATATTGTTGATTTTATTTTGAACTGTAGTTTCACTGTTATGTGGAGCTCTTGACTCAGCCCTTAGATTATAGATCGTGTAGCAAACCTAACCAAATGAATTATGTATAAAGACCAGTCGAGTACATGATTGGGGATTGCTAAACTTTCTTTTGGTATATTCAAGTTTGTTGTTTATTTTTTGCGCTTGTTGCAATCTATCGCTTCAATAATTAATGTTGGTTTAGAAAAAAAAAATTCATGATAGTCATAATGAGATAAGTTTGTAGAAGAAACATTCTCATGCATTGGTGTAACTCATAGTGGAACTCATATGGGAAAAAAAGTAAATTCAATTATTGCTAAATTTTTTGAATCACCAATAGATTAGCATGCACATTATCATGCCATTTCAAGTACAGATTCAATGATATGGTTAATTGATCTGGATTATGTAGAGAATGAAATGAAAGGAAAAATATAAATGGAAAAAATAAGAGATATTATAGATAGCACAATAAAACAAAGCTTAAATTATATTAATGAATGAAATGG
>ML786333.1:829000-859013 GCA_009831015.1 Picea engelmannii | reverse complement strand
AGGGTTATTCTCTGAGCGTTACACGATACTTAGCTTCCCAGTATCTCGAAATTTTATTTACTCCCTCATTCGGTTTATAGTGTCAGTCGTTCGGCCACAACGACATTTACAGTTCAAGGTTGAAGTCTCATATATGCACAATTTTGTCATTTCAAAATAATTAGGTAGGGTAGGACCCCTATATGTTTTTTTTTTAATTCATTTAAAATTTTACAGTTACTCGAGTAATTTGTTAACAAATTGTATGCATTCACCTAATGATGGGACCTCCTATTGTTTTGCGAGGTACCCATCAGTTTGACTTCGACCCACTTCCCTTCCCAATTTTGTGGGCATCCTCCTCGACCGCGTGGCGATCTGTCGGACTCAGACCGGAAGTTAAGTCAGTGTGCATATACAGGGATCTCAAAGTTTTTATGTGACAAAAGAATATCGTCTTAGACTTTCTTCAATCTATTATGTTCGGAGTTCCAATGATGTCTCATTTCCTTACTCTTGTGTTTTCTCGCAAGGGTTACTTGCTCGTAAGCTTTCGGCCTGGAGTCATTCCATTCAAAGAAAGGTAATCGGGTTCTATTTTAGTGTTTTTTTCTTCTTACAACCTCTGTTGAGTGCTTCGATTCGGATCTAGTCAACGTGGGTAGAAACACCATATCTTTATGATGCACGATTTAATTTTTATACTTGAATTTGCAATTTACGGAGGAGCCCTAATGGTTGTATAGATTTGTGGCAAAATATTTGAAGTCGGTATTACTGTAGGCGACCAATATGTCCATTTCCTGTTGGTACACTGTGTAAGATATGATTTAAGATTTTAGACTGAATACAAGGCCCTGGATTATTATCAGATACATGAACGCTTTTGTAATTAATTTCCAGATTGTGCATTTATGGAAATTCAAGATTTTACATGCCATTCTGCATTTCCAGGCTTTTTACATCAGAATCGAACTATTAATTAGGTATTTCTTTTATTACTATTGGGATTTTATACTTCTTTGTCAACAGGCTTATGATATTTCCAGATATTGTATACTCTGCTTGCAGAATCCCCCAATAGTATTTGAGTTCGTCGGCCCTCACACCCCTAATATTTACTCATGGATCTCTGTAAATGTTGCCCCTTGAATTTTTAATTGCACAGCTTTATATATGGTTACTAAATTTAATAGCTCTCTTTTTCTTGATTACGCACACACACACACACACACACACATATATATATTTATATATACTACTTTTATTGAAAAAAAATCTTCTATAGTTTGTATGATGGATATATATATATATATATATATATATATATATATATAGTCTGTTTGGTTCCAACTGAAATATAGATATGTATGTCTCTAAATATATCTATATGTGCAATTATGAAAATTATGAATTTATAATTCTGTATATAGTGTGTACAGGTCTTAAATTCCCATGATACATAACTTTTATTCAAATGCTAGTTTTCAATTGATACCTGAATGAAATCCCACTTATTACCATGGTTGTGTATAAGATTACCTACATGTGTATAAGCAAACTTATATCTATCTCTGGGGTTCGATTCCATTCATATTTCACTTGTAATTCATCTTCTGAGAATTTACAATTATAAAATGGGGCTTATTCTACAGTTTTTATTTCACCATATCAGAACCAACATGCCCTTTTTGAATTAGCATACTCAAGTGGAAGCAACATTCACTTGGTTTAATCTAGGCATTTTCTTTTGATCGGATATGAAGTTCAACAATATTCAACCAGTTTTTATCCATGAAATATTTCACTATAGAAACAAAGGAGGGTAATATTTAACATATCTGAACCAGTGCGTGGGAAGACAAAGGGAACAACCACATTCCTCTCAACTATAGAACAGAGCAGCCAAATCACTTGCCCAATTCACCCCCTAGCCTGACCATGAGTCCACGAGGGAAAACTTTGAAAAACTCCTCAGTAATGTCTTTCTATTCTAGCAGATTCCTCTTGCCTCACACTCAATCTGTAGTGTTCATAATAGCAAGAAAATCAATAGTCTCCTTCCCTAGCATACTTGGCAGCGTCCTGCCTCCTCACATATGGTATTTATCAATAAAAAAAAAAAATCCTAGGTCTTTTTCCCTCCCTTGGAATTTTCGCAACTTTTTAAATCCCTGATTTTCAAGGGCTGCCAATGGCCAAATCTCTGATTTTCCACTTGTAATAATTATCCTAGAGGTAGTTCCAACATGTTCCCAACTCATGGAGTCCCGGTCAGCTAATTTTAACACGGTTGTTCTGTTTGTCCTCATGCAATCAATATAAAAATATTTTGTTTTCATACAAGTGTCATAGTCAAATAGTTAGTTGGGTCAAATCAGATCTCTGCCCAACAGTACAATAATTAATTACAATTATCAAATTCGAAATTCAGAATTGCCATAAATGGAAAAAAAAAATTATGAATTTGAATTTACTAAAAACGGAATAATTTTCCAACAAATTTAAATTTCGAAAATAATTTATTTTGGGGGATGTCACATCCTTTCCCCCTTCAATAAAACATTGTCCTTAGTGTTCGTTCCTTCTTTGGAACAAGATTGGATGAGATTTCCTCAAATCTCCCTCCAACTCCCAAGTGGCCTCCTCAGGACTAAAGTGCTTTTGTTGCACCTTTACCTAAGCGACGGCTCTGTTCCGAAGTGTTATTTCTCTCTGGTCCAAAATGCCCAGGGGTTCCACTTGGAACTCGCCTTCGGGTTCCACCTGCACCAAGTTCCAATCAATCATATGAGTAGGGTCATGAATACATTTTTTCAACAAAGAAACATGAAATACATTATGAATTCCTAGATTAGCTGGAAGTGCAAGTTGATATGCTACGGGTCCAATTTGAGCTAGTATCTCGAAGGGCCCAAAAAACCTGGGTGCCATCTTGGCATAGTTCCCTAACTTCAATGAGATTTTTCGGGCTTTGAACTTCAAATAAACATGGTCTGCCACTTGAAATTCCAAGTGTCTTATTTTCTGATCTGCATAGCTCTTCTATCTGTCCTGTGCTTCTCTCAAGTTCTGTTGTACCTTCCTTACGATGTTCTCCATTTCTTGGAGCATCTCTGGTCCAACCATGAGTCTGTCAGCCGGGTTATCCCTGCTAATTGGAGTCGTACACTTTCTACCGTACAATATTTCGAAAGGGCTCAACTTAGCTGAAGTTTGGTACCCATTGTTATATGCAAATTCTACCAAGTGCAGGTAGTCTTCCCACTTGTTCAGTTTTGTTCTTACGTACATGCGGAGCATATCCTCTATGATTTGGTCTGTCCTTTCGGTCTGTCCATCCATTTGTGGATGATAACTCGTACTAAAATTCAAATTACTATTTAGCCCTACAAACAATTCCTTCCAAAAAGCGGATGTAAATTTTACGTCTCTATCTGAAATCACCATTTTAGGGATACCATGCAGTCTAAAAATTTCTTTCATGAACATTTCAACAATGTTTATAGCTTTAAAAGTAGACTTTACAGGAATAAAGTGTGCAAACTTAGTGAGTTTATCAATTACAAGCATGATAGAATCATTATGTTTCTGAGTTTTAGGAAAACCTGTTATAAAGTCCAATGACATGGTCTCCCATTTCCATTCTGGTACTGGTAAAGGCTGTAATAGGACGGCTGGATGTTTGTGCTCGGTCTTAACCCACTGACAATCTTGGTACCTAGCCAAGTACTCTGTTGTTTCGCCCTTCATATTAGGCCAGTAAAATAGTTTTCTAAGTGTTGTTATTGTTTTTTGGTAACCTGGATGGCCAGAATACGGTTTCTTATGCACTTCGTCCAAAACTGTTAATTTTAACTCTGGTGAATCTGGTATGTAACGTCTATTTTTAAATCATAATAGTCCCTTCTTGTTGATACTTAGATCTGGTTTATCTGAGTTTGTGGTACTGTTTTGTAATTCTACCATCATCTTAGTGTAATTTTTGTCATTAATACCTGTCGTCCTTATTCTTTGTTCCAGATCACTTTCTTCCCTACTGATATTTATCTCAAATAACCCATGGGCACTTCTACTTAAAGCGTCTTCTACTTTATTTTCCTTACCCTTGATATGTCTGACCTTGAAGTCGAATTCGGTCAAGAAGGCTAGCCATCTTGCTTGTCTTTCATTAAGATCTGGTTGACTGAACAGATATTTCACCCCGCTATTATATGTCAATCGTAGAAATTTCCTGCCCATTATGTAGTGTTTCCACATTTTTAAGGCGTGTATTGCCGCTGCTAATTCTAAGTCATGAGTGACATAATTTTGCTCGTGTTCTTTTAATTTCTGGGACTCATAACAAATAATGTGTCCTTCCAGAGTTAGGACACCACTTAGTCCTTCTTTACTTGCATCAACACATACGGTGAAGTCTTTATCCGGGTCTGCTACCTTCAATATGGGTGCAGTTGTCAATAATACCTTCAGCTTCTTAAAACTGTCTTGACACTTCTCTAACCAGTTAAACTTGGTCCCTTTCTTTTCTAATGACGTGATAGGGTAGGCTATCTTGGAAAATCCTTCTATAAATCTGCAGTAATATCTGGTGATTCGCATGAATGACCGGATATCCACTACATTGTTAGGTATCGGCCATTCCATAATGGCTTTTATCTTCTCTGGGTCTACGACAATGCCTTCTGCTAAAATTACATGTCCTAGATATTGTATTTCTTTTTGATAAAAGTCACACTTGTAAAATTTGGCATACAATTTGTGTTTCCTCAACGTTTGCAGAACTATTCTTAAGTGTTCATCATGTTCTTCTTCCGTTTTTGAATAGACCAGAATATCATTGATAAATACTACCACGAACTTGTCTAAGTACTGATTGAAAAAATTGTTCATCAGGCACATAAATGTGGCTGGTGCGTTAGTGGGTCCGAAAGGTATGACTATGAATTCGTAGTGTCCATATCTTGTCCAAAAAGTTGTTTTGCTTATGTCCTCGTCTTTTATCCTAACTTGATGATACCCGGATCGTAAATCCAATTTTGAAAAGATCTTCTCCCCACCTACTTGATCGAATGGATCATTTATCCTTGGTAAGGGGTATTTGTTCTTAATAGTCATTTTGTTCAGTTGTCTATAATCGATACATAGCCTTAGAATACCGTCTTTATTTTTCACAAAGAGGACTGCTGCCCCCCATGGTGAAACACTCGGTCTTATATACTCTTTGTCCAACAATTCCTGTAATTGTATTTTTAATTCTGTTAGTTCTGGTAGACTCATTCGGTAAGGTTCTTTTGAGATAGGGGTTGAACCTAGTAGTAGGTCTATGGAGAAGTCTATTTCCCTTCTAGGAGGTAATTCTGGTATCTCATCCACAAACATGTCTTTGAAATCATGTAGGATAGCAAAGTCTTCTAACTTTGGCTTAACTTCTTTTTCTAACAGATTCGTTACTTGGATGGCATAAACTTGACATCCCTTTCTAATACATTTCTTGAGTTGCATCGCTGAAACTTGGCTGACTGATACATGTTTTGGTATGCCTTGGGTTGTTCTAACAGTGCCAAAATCATGTTTATAGCTAAGTATCTTTGTATAAAAATCTAGTATTGCTTTGTGTTGTTCCAACCAATCCATCCTGATAATCATATCGTAAGATCCTAGTGGTAGGATGTTGAGATTGGTCCTTATATTATGACCATCTAAGATGAACTCAAAATCAGAAATAAAGTCAACTACTTTCCTTTTAGTACCTGTTGCTAGTTGTACAAGCCATGATTTTGCGTGCTTCAGTTTCTTAAGTTTATTTGACTCTACTACATTAGGAGTAATATAACTTAACGTAGCTCCAGGGTCAATTAAAATAGAAATTCGAGTGTCATTGATTTTACCTTCGATTTCTACCACCAAGGACTGGTGGTCAGCTTGTCGACCATCTATGGCTGCATTTATTCGATGCAGGCTTCTGCCCACGTCTCCCACTGTCGAGGCTTCCTACAAATTATGAACAGTAGTTTTGTTTGCTGAAATTAAATGTGGACAATTCCTTCTTAGATGGGGCTCTCCACATTCCCAACAATTTAATGGCTCGTGGGAACTGTCCCCAAACTTCTTTGTTCCCAGGTTTAGTGGTTTACCGCTGCTTTGGATATTCGAATGATTGGAGTGAAAATCCTTTCTTGGAAAACTTTTTGCTACGTTTCGATAAGGAGTTGGCTGGTATCTCTTCTTCCATTGGTTCATTCGATCTTGTCTATTATCCCTCCAGGCTTTGGGAAACTCTACCTGCTGTTTATACTGGTCATATCACATTCGTGCTTTCCTGAATACTTCACTCAAGGATTTGGGGTTGTCAAACTCAATTCTGTCCCTGTAGGACTATGGTAAACAACTTAAGAATCGCTGGATTTTTACGTTATCCTCCCGGACGTACAGTACGAACCTTAATAGTTCCAAAAATTTATTTATAAGGTCCTCCATTGTCATCTATCCAAGTCGTAACTCATAAAATTCTTTCGTCTTCCTTTCATAATAGCTTTCGAAAAGGTATTGTTTCTTGAAATACTTCTTAAAGTCAAACCATTCCAACTATTTCTCCTTTAGGCCCTTGGCCAATTTCAGGTCTTGCCACCAAATGTTGGCCTTCCCTTTCAGATTGTAGATGGCCATTTTGACCTTCATATTGTTGGAATAGTTGTAGATTAGGAAGTATTTTTTGATGCCCAACGACCATGCCTCAACTTCTTCTCCTGTTCTGGACTCTCCATCAAAGGTGGTTGGTTTAATCTTTTTAAATTCTCCTTCAAGATGGTCTACTTGTTTTCTTTTTCTGTCCGTTTTAGTTCTGTCTTTGGCAGAAGGTGTTCCTTCAGACGAATTGTCTCCTTTTTCTGTTTTCGGTCCCAATTTATTGGAAGCTCTCTTGTTGACTTCTTCATCGTTATTATCGTCCTTTGGGATTTTTTTGGTCACTATAATGCGCAGCAGGACTTCGTTTATTTCTTGTTGTTCCTGCTGAGCTTTCTTCAGTTTTTCATTGTCGTCTTTGAAAACCTCCAGTTCAACAATAAGATTCCTCATTGTTTCCAACACCTCCATGGGTGAGCTTCCATCACTGTTCTGTCTTGGATATCCAGGAGGTCTTTGCTGCGGATTTCCTTCCATACTGATTTTTGCATCGTCCTGAGCTACCATGATTTACACAAAACAACAAGGGCTTTCTGTTTGTAACCATAAGGTTCATTAGTCTTACATAAATCAGAATGAATACTAAGCAACTAATGTGGCCCTGTTCAGGCCTAGTGTTGTAACATTTTCTCTGATACCATATGTAAAATACCTCTAATTGACATACAATTTTTTATTTTATTTGTAAAGGTATTAACCTCCCTTTCACTTACAAAAAAAAGCTTCATAACTAAGGTGTAGTACTGTTCATTTTAATTATAGATTTGAATTCTTCTATTTCAAGTAACAACCAACTTTATAAAGAACCTCCCTTTTTAAAGATCTAGTAAGTCTCCCTTTAACTCACATAATGTACCAATAGAGTCCCTCTATGAAGATCTAGTACATTTCTTCAACTCCTATAATGTACCCATAGACTTAATTAACTAAAAATACCTTCAACCATACACTATTATTGATTTGGGATTTGGATCCTAACACTCCTAACATTGACTCTGTACCCTAAGGGTTTCTTTCCAAACTAACATTGACAGGATTTCTCGTTAACACAAGGGGTACGGTTATGAGTTCGGTGGGTCATAAACTAACTAACAGTGTACAGGTAACTAAGGGTCTAGGATTAAAGGTCCCATCACAACCAGAATGACCCAAGAGCATGGTCTCAACCTAACTCATTCGTATTTAATTCCCTCCATACCGAGCACTTAAAATACAGTGGCAGGAACATACTGGCAAGGCTTAAAGGCTCCCTACGATATTTATTAGAGGGTTGGTGGCGTACTCCCCAGGTCACTGTTTGGTCTCTGTGCCCATTGTGTTATTGCAACCTCAGGCCAGTCACATGGTCTCATCCTGTGTTCTTTACTCATTCGTAATTAGGACCGTCAGGGACACCTTCTTTTCGATATTGTTTCTGGGTCGCATTATAGTTCTTGGGTGAAGGCAGGGTTTGGTTGCACGCCTTCTGTTATTCTCGACCCAAAAGAACAATCGATCATGGAAAAAATGGACTCTCGTCAATACTGGAATGCATCCAGAGACTCAGGTCGTAAACTTTGAAAGGTAAGCATTTTTTCGTTCTCGTTACTTCGTTAACCTGTGAAGTTGCCTTATCTAGGAGTATATAAGGATTCTTTTAATTGTATCTTTCTGACTGTCGAAACCCTGGGTATAGGCTCAACACTTGTTTGTAAGGTTTTGGGGTGGTATTTTGAACTGAGGTCAAATCTGTCATTTCACAAATTCCTTTCTTCCATCTTCTATGAAGACTTCCCTTTAAACCCTAAGAGATTTAATGTAAAATAAGGTTTTTTTTTTTTTTTTAGTATTAACATTCTGACCCACACTGTAAATCGATGCTTAAATAAAAGGGAACATCAGTCATTTTCTACTGGATACTGCTGGGTTTTGGTATGACCAACATCATAAACTCTTCAAGGTGCTAAGTCTTTAGTTTCTCGTCCCTCGTGAGATCTTTCTGTAATATAACTGGGTTGTTCTTTACCATTCAGATATTAGGGTTATTCTCTGAGCGTTACATGATACTTGTCTTCCCAGTATCATGAAATTTTATTTACTCCCCCATTCGGTTTATAGTGTTAGTCGTTCGGCCACAACAACATTTACAGTTCAAGGGTGAAGTCTCATATACGCACAGTTTTTTCATTTCAAATTAATTAGGTAGGGTAGGACCCCTGTATGGTTTTTTTTTTAAGTCATTTAAAGTTTTATAGTTCCTCGAGTAATTTGTTAACGAATTATATGCATTCACCTAATGATGGGACCTCCTGTTATTTTGCGAGGTACCCATTAGTTTGACATCGACCCACTTCCCTTCCCAATTCTGTAGACGTCCTCCTTGACCGCGCGGCGATCTGTCGAACTCAGACTGGAAGTTAAGTCAGTATGAATATACAGGTATCTCAAATTTTTTATGTGACAAAAGAATATTGTCTTAGACTTTCTTCAATCTATTCTGTTCGGAGTTCCAATGATGTCTCATTTCCTAACTCTTGTGTTTTCTCGCAGGGGTTACTTGCTCACAAGCTTTCGGCCTGGAGTCATTCCATGCAAAGAAAGGTAATCGGGTTCTATTTTAGCTTTTTTTTCTTCTTCCAGCCTCCGTTGAGTGCTTCGATTCGGATCTAATCAACGTGGGTAGAAACGCCAGATCTTTATGATGCATGATTTAGTTTTTATACTTGATTTTGCAATTTACGGAGGAGCCCTAATGGTTGTATAGATCTGTGGAAAAATATTTGAAGTCGATCTTATTGTAGGTGACCAATCTGTCCATTTCCTGTTGGTACACTGTGTAAGATATGATTTAGGATTTTAGACTGAATAGAAGGCCCTGGATTATTATTAGATACGTGAACGCTTTTGTAATTAATTTCCAGATTGTGCATTTATGGAAATTCAAGATTTAACATGCCATTCTGCATTTACAGGGTTTTTACAGTGGAATCGAACTGCTAATTAGCTATTTATTTTATCACTATCGGGCTTTTATACTTCTTGGTCAACAGGCTTATGATATTTCCAGATATTGTATACCCTGTTTGCGAAATCCCTGAATTGTATTTGAGTTCGTCGGCCCTCGCGCCCCTAGTATTTACTCACGGATCTCTGTAAATGTTGCCCCTTGAATTTTTAATTGCATAGCTTTATATATGGTTACTAAATTTAACAACTCTGTTTTTCCTGATTATGCACAATATATACTACTTTTATTGAAACAAAATATTCTCTCTCTCTCTCTATATATATATATATATATATATATAGTCTGTTTGGTTCCAACTGAAATATAGATATGTATGTCTCTAAATATATCTATGTGTGCAATTATGAATTTATAATTCTGTATATAGTGTGTACAGGTCTTAAATTCCCATGATACATAACTTTTATTCAAATGCTAGTTTTTAATTGATACCTGAATGAAATCCCACTTATTACCAGGGTTCTGTATAATATTATCTACACATGTATAAACAAACTTATATGTATCTCTGGGGTTCGATTCCATTCATATTTCACTTGTAATTCATATTCTCAGAATTTACGATTATAAAATGGGGCTTATTCTACAGTTTTTATTTCACCATATCATAACCAACATGCCCTTTTCGAATTAGCATACTCAAGTGGAAGCAACATTCACTTGATTTAATCTAGGCATTTTCTTTTGATCAGATATCAAGTTCAACAATATTCAACCATTTTTTATCCATGAAATATTTCACTATAGCACAAACAATTACATTACATCTAATACCTATAATCGTATAAACAAAGGAGGGTAAGATTTAACATATCTGAACCAGTGCATCGGAAGACAAAGGGAATAGCTACGTTCCTCCCAACCGTAGAATAGGGAAGCCAAATCACTTGCCCAATTCACCCCCTAGCCTAACCATGAGTCCATGAGGGAAAACTTTGAAAAACTCCTTAGTAATGTCTTTATGTTCCAACAGATTCCTCTTGCCTCACACTCAATATGTAGTGTTCATAATAGCAAGAAAATCAATAGTCTCCTTCCCTAGCATACTTGGCAGCGTCTTGCCTCCTCACAGATGCTATTTATCAATAAAAATCTTTTTGCCTAGGACTTTTTCCCTCCCTTGGGAATTTTCGCAGCTTTTTAAATCCGTGATCTTCAGGGGATGCCAATGGCCAAATCTCTGATTTTCCACTTGTAACAATCAACCCAAAGGTAGTTCCAACATGTTACCCACTCATGGAGACATGGTCAGCTGATTTTAACATAGTTGTTCCATTTGTGCTCCTGCAATCAATATAAAAATATTTTGTTTTCATACAAGTGTCATAGTCAAATAGTTAGTTGGGTCAAATCAGATCTCTGTCCAACAGTATAATAATTAATTAGAATTATCAAATTCGAAATTCAGAATTGCCATAAATGGCAAAAAAATTTCCAAATTTGAATTTATTAAAAACGAAATAATTTTCCAACAAATTTAAATTTCGAAAATACTTTATTTTTGGGGATGTCACATCCTTTCCTCCTTCAATAAAACCCTGTCCTCGGTGTTCGTTCCTTCCTTGGAACAGGATTGGATGAGATTTATGAAAATCTCCCTCCAACTCCCAAGTTGCCTCCTCGAGACTAAAGTTCTTCCATTTCACCTTTACATGAGCGACAACTCTGTTTCGAAGTGCTATTTCTCTCCGGTCCAGAATGCGCAGGGGTTCCACCTAGAACTCGCCTTCGGGTTCCACCTACACCAAGTTCCAGTCAATCATATGAGTAGGGTCATGAATATATTTTTTCAACAAAGAAACATGAAATACATTATGAATTTTTAGATTAGCTGGAAGTGCAAGTTGATATGCTACAGGTCCAATTCGAGCTAGTATCTCGAAGGGTCCACAAAACCTGGGTGCCATCTTGGCAAAATTCCCTAACTTCAACGAGATTTTTCGGGCTTTTACCTTCAAATAAACATGCTCTGCCACTTGAAATTCCAAGTGTCTTCTTTTCTGATCTCCATAGCTCTTCTGTCTATCCTGTGCTTCTTTCAAGTTTTGTTGTACCTTCCTTACCATGTTCTCCATTTCTTGGAGCATCTCAGTTCCAACCATGAGTCTGTTAGGGATGATTTTAAGGATAGAAATTTATTTTAAAATGTAGAAACCTTTGTGAATCTTACTAATCCTTCATATGTCAACTATAAATGTTTGGCGATATTTTTGTAAAAATATTCAAATTTCTAAGTATTTTATATCGTTTTTATAAAATTTTGGCTATTTTTAAGGTAAAATAATTTGATCATATAGAATTTGGGTGAATAATTTTTAAAATAGAGAATCTCATTTTTGGAAAAACCATGGAAAATTAGCCCATGAGCGAAATTTATCCCCTAAAATCATCCTTGGAGTCTGTCAGCCAGTTTATCCCGACTAATTGGAGTCGTACACTTTCTTTCGTACAGTATTTCGAATGGGCTCAACTTAGCCAAAGTTTGGTACCCATTGTTATATGCAAATTCTACCAGGTGCAGGTAGTCTTCCCACTTGTTCGGTTTTGTTCTTACGTACATGTGGAGCATATCCTCTATGATTTGGTTTGTCCTTTCGGTCTATCCATTCCATTTGTGGATGATAACTCGTACTGAAATTCAAATTAGTATTTAGCCCTGCAAACAATTCCTTCCAAAAAGAGGATGTGAATTTTACGTCTCTATCTGAAATCACCATTTTAGGAATACCATGCAGTCTAAAAATTTATTTCATGAATATTTCAACAATGTTTATAGCTTTAAAAGTAGACTTTACAGGAATAAAGTGTGCAGACTTACTGAGTTTATCGATTACAACCACGATAGAATCATTATGTTTCTGAGTTTTAGGAAAACCTATTATAAAGTTCAATGATATGGTCTCCCACTTCCATTCTGGTACTGGTAAAGGCTATAATAGGTCGGTTGGATGTTGGTGCTTGACCTTAACCTGCTGACAATCTTGGCACCTAGCCAAGTACTCTACTATTTCACCCTTCATATTAGGCCAGTAAAATAGTTTTCTAAGTGTTGTTATTGTTTTCTAGTAACCTGGATGGCCAGAATACGGTTTCTTATGCACTTCGTCCAAAACTGTTAATTTTAACTTTGCTAAATCTGGTATGTAAAGTCAGTTTTTAAATCATAATCGTCCCTTCTTGTCGATACTTAGATCTGGTTTATTTGAGTTTGTGGTACTGTTTTGTAATTCTTCCATCATCTTAGTGTAATTTCCGTCGTTAATACCTGCCGTCCTTATTCTTTGTTCCAGATCACTTTCTGCCCTACTGATATTTATCTCAAATAACCCATGGACTCTTCTGCTTAAAGCGTCTGCTACTTTATTTTCCTTACCCTTGATATGTCTGACCTCGAAGTCAAATTCACTCAAGAAGGATAGCCATCTTGCTTGTCTTGCATTAAGATCTGGTTGACTGAACATGTATTTTGCCCCGCTATTATCTGTCAATAGTAGAAATTTCCTGCCCATTATGTAGTGTCGCCAGATTTTTAAGGCATGTATTACCGCTGCCAATTCTAAGTCATGAGTGACATAATTTCGCTCGTGTTCTTTTAATTTCTGGGACTCATAACAAATAACGTGTACTTCCTGAGTTAGGACACCACTTAGTCCTTCTTTACTTGCATCAACACATACGGTGAAGTCTTTATCTAGATCTGCTACCTTCAATATGGGTGTAGTTGTCAATAATCCCTTTAGCTTGTTAAAATTGTCTTGACACTTCTCTGACCAGTTAAACTTGGTCCCTTTCTTTTGTAATGACGTGATAGGGTAGGCTATCTTGGAAAACCCTTCTATAAATCTGTGGTAATATCTGGTGATACCCATGAATGACCGGATATCCACTACATCCTTAGGTACTGGCCATTCCATAATGGCTTTTATCTTCTTCGGGTCTACGACAATGCCTTCTGCTAAAATTACATGTCCTAGATATTGTATTTCTTTTTGATAAATATCACACTTGTCAAATTTGGCGTACAGTTTGTGTTTCCTCAACGTTTGTAGAACTATTCTTAAGTTTTCATCATGTTCTTCTTCCATTTTTGAATAGACCAGAATATCGTCGATAAATACTACCACGAACTTGTCTAAGTACTAACTGAAAATACTGTTCATCAGGCACATAAACATGGTTGGTGCGTTAGTGATTCCGAAAGGTATGCCTACGAATTCGTAGTGTCCATATCTTGTCTAAAAAGTTGTTTTTCTTATGTCCTCATCTTTTATCCTAACTTGATGATAACCGGATCGTAAATCCAACTTTGAAAAGATATTGTCCCCACCTACTTGATTGAACAGATCATTTATCCTTGGTAAGGGGTATCTTTTCTTAATAGTGATTTTTTTCAGTTGTCTATAATTGATACATAGCCTTAGAGTACCATCCTTCTTTTTCACAAAGAGGATTGGTTCCCCCCATGGTTAAAAACTCGGTCTAATATACGCTTTGTCCAACAATTCTTGTAATTGTATTTTTAATTCTGTTAGTTCTAGTAGACTCATTCGGTAAGGTGCTTTTGAGATAGGTGTTGAACCTGGTAGTAGGTCTATGGAGAAGTCTATTTCCCTACTAGGAGGTAATTCTGGTATCTCATCCACAAACATGTCTCTGAAATCACGTAGGACAACAAAGTCTTCTAACTTTGGCTTAACTTCTTTTTCTAACAGATTCGTTACTTGGATGGCATAAACTTGACATCCCTTTCTAATACATTTCTTGAGTTGTATCGCTAAAACTTGTCTGACTGATACAGGTTTTGGTATTCCTTGGGTTGTTCTAACAGTGCCAAAATCATGTTTATAGCTAAGTATCTTTGTATAAAAATCTAGTACTGCTTTTTGTTGTTCCAACCAATCCATCCCGATAATCATATTGTAAGATCCTAGTGGTAGGATGTTCAGATTGGTCCTTATATTTTGACCATCTAAAATGAACTCAAAATCATAAATAAAGTCAACTACTTTCCTTTTAGTACCTGTTGCTAGTTGTACAAGCCATGATTTTGCGTGCTTCAATTTCTTAAGTTTATTTGACTCTACTACATTAGGAGTAATATAACTTAACGTAGCTCCAGGGTCAATTAAAACATAAATTCAAGTGTCATTGATTTTACCTTCGATTTCTACCATCTAGGATTGGTGGTCAGCTTGTCGACCATCTATGGCTACATTTATCCGATGGAGGCTTTTGCCCACGTCTCCCACTATCGAGGCTTCTTGCAAATTATGAACAACAGTTATGTTTGCTGAAATTAAACGTGGACAGTTCCTCCTTAGATGAGGCTCTCCACATTCCCAACACTTTAATGGCTCGCGGGAACTGTCCCCAAACTTCTTCATTCCTAGGTTTATCGGTTTACCGCTACCTTGCGTATTCAGATGATTGGAGTGAAAATCCTTTCTCAGAAAACTTTTTTCTACATTTCGATAAGGAGATGGCTAGTATCCCTTCTTCCTTTGGTTCATTCGATCTTGTTTCTTATCCCTCCAGTCTTTGGGAAACTCTACCCGTTGTTTATACTGTTCATAGCACATTCGTGCTTTCCTGAATACTTCACTCAAGGATTTGGGGTTGTCAAACTCAATTCTGTCCCTGTAGGATTTGGTAAACAACTTAAGAATTGGTGGATTTTTACTTTATCCTCTTGGATGTACGGTACAAACCTTAATAGTTCCATAAATTTATTTATAAGGTCCTCCATCATCATCTGTCCAAGTCGTAACTCGTAAAGTTCTTTCGTCTTCCTTTCATAATAGCTTTCAAAAAGGTATTGTTTCTTGAAGTACTTCTTAAATTCAAACCATTCCAACTGTTTCTCCTTTAGGCCCTTGGCCAATTTCAGGTCTTTCCACCAAATGCTGGCCTTCCCTTTCATATTGTAGATGGCCATTCTGACCTTCATATTGCTGGAATAGTTGCAGATATGGAAGTATTTTTTGATGTCCAACAACCATGCCTTAGCCTCTTCTTTTGTTCTGGACTCTCCATCAAAGGTGGCTGGTTTAATATTTTTAAATTCTCCTTCAAGGTGGTCTACTTGTTTTCTTTTTCTGTCCGTTTTAGTTTCATCTTCGGCTGAAGGTGTTCCTTCAAATGAACTGTCTCCTTTTTCTATTTTTGGTCTTGAGTTATTGGAAGCTCTCTTGTTGACTTCTTCATCGTTATTATCGTCCTTTGGGATTTTCTTGGTCACCATACTGCGCAGCAGGAATTCATTTATTTCTTGTTGTTCCTGTTGATATTTCTTCAGTTTTTCCTTGTCGGCTTTGAAAACCTGCAGTTCAACATTAAGATTCCTCATTGTTTCCAACACCTCCATGGGTGATCTTCCATCACTATTCTGTCTTGGATCTCCAGGAGGTATTTGCTACGGATTTCCTTCCTTACTGATTTATGCATCGTCTTGAGTTGCCATGATTTACTCAAAACAGAAAGGGATTTATGTTTGTAACCATAAGGTTCATTAGTCTTACATAAATTGGAATGTATACTAAGCAGCTAATGTGGCCCTGTTCAGGCCCAGTGTTGTAACTTTTTCTCTGATACCATATGTAAAATACCTCTAATTGACATACAAAAAAAAAATTAATTTCTAAGGGTATTAACCTCCCTTTCGCTTACAAAAAAAAACTTCATAACTAAGGAGTAGTAATGTTCATTTTAATTACAGATTTGAATTCTTCTATTTCAGGTAACAACCAACTTTATAAAGGACCTCCCTTTTTAAAGATCTAGTAAGTGTCCTTTTAACTCACATAATGTACCCATAGACTCCCTCTATGAAGATCTAGTACATTTCTTCAACTCCTATAATGTACCCATAGACATTAATTAACTAAAAATACATTCAACCATACCTTATTATTGATTTTGGATTTGGATCCTAACACTCCTAACATTGACTCTGTACCCTAAGGGTTTCTTTCCAAACTAACATTGACACTTAGGGATTTCTCATTAACACAAGGGATACGGTTATGAGTTCAGTGGGTCATAAAATAACTAACAGTGTACAAGTAACTAATGGTCTAGGATTAAAGGTCCCATCACAACTAGAATGACCCAAGAGCATGGTCTCAACCTAACTCATTCATATTTAAATCCCTCCATACCGAGCATTTAAAATAGAGTGGCAGGAACATACTGGAAAGTCTTAAAGTCTCCCTGGGATATTTATTAGAGGGTGAGGTGTACTCCCCAGGTCATTATTCGGTCTCTATGCCCATTGTGTTATCACCACCTCAGGCCAGTCACATGGTCTCAGCTCGTGTTCTTTACTCATCCGTAATTAGGACCATCAGGGACACCTTCTTTCCGATATTGTTTATGGGTTTCATCCTATTTCTTGGGTGAAGGCAGGGTTTGGTCGCATGCCTTCTATGATTCTCAGTAGAAAAGAACAGTCGGTCATGGAAAAAATGGACTCTCGTCGATACTGGAATGCATCCAGAGACTCGGGTGGTAGACTTCGAAAGGTAAGCATTTTTCCATTCTCATTACTTTGTTAACCTGTGAAGTTGCCTTGTCTAGGAGTATATAAGGATTCTTTTAACTGTATCTTTCTGACTGTTGAAACCCTAGGTACAGGCTCAACACTTGTTTGTAAGGTTTTGGGGTGGTATTTCGAACTGAGGTCAAACCTGTCATTTCACAAATTCCTTTCTTTCATCTTCTATGAAGACTTCCCTTTAAACCCTAAGAGATTTAATGTAAAATAGGGTTTTTTTTTTTTTTGAGTATTAGCATTCTGACCCACACTGTAACTCGATGCTTAAATAAAAGGGAACATCAGTCATTTTCTACTGGATACTGCTGGCTTTCAGTATGACCAACATCGTAAACTCTTCAAGGTACTGAGTCTTTAGTTTCTTGTCCCTCGTGAGATCTTTTTGTAATATAACTGGGTTGTTCTTTACCATTCAGATATTAGGGTTATTCTCTGAGCATTACACGATACTTGTCTTCCCAGTATCTCAAAATTGTATTTACTCCCTCATTCGGTTTATAGTGTCAGTCGTTCGGCCACAACGACATTTATAGTTCAAGGGTGAAGTCTCATATATGCACAGTTTTTTCATTTCAAATTAATTAGGTAGGGTAGGACCCCTATATGTTTTTATTTTTAAGTCATTTAAAGTTTTACAGTTCCTCGAGTAATTTGTTAACGAATTATATGCATTCACCTAATGATGGGACCTCCTATTGTTTTTCTAGGTACCCATCAGTTTGACTTCGACCCAGTTCCCTTCCCAATTTTGTGGGCGTCCTCCTCGACTGTGTGGCGATCTGTCAGACTCAAACCGGAAGTTAATTCAGTATGAATATACACGGATCTCAAAGTTTTTATGTGACAAAAGAATATTGTCTTAGACTTTCTTCAATCTATTCTGTTCAGAGTTCCAATGATGTCTCATTTCCTTACTCTTGTGTTTTCTCGCAGGGGTTACTTGCTCGGAGCTTTCGGCTCGGAGTCGTCCCATGCAAAGAAAGGTAATCAGGTTCTATTTTAGTGTTTCTGCTTCTTGCAGCCTCCATTGAGTGCTTCTATTCGGATCTAGTCAACGTGGGTAGAAACGCCAGATCTTTATGGTGCACAATTTAATTTTTATACTTGATTTTGCAATTTATGGAGGAGCCCTAATGGTTGTATAGATCTATGGGAAAATATTTGAAGTCGGTCTTACTGTAGGCGACCAATCTGTCTATTTCCTATTGGTACACTGTGTAAGATATGATTTAGGATTTTAGACTAAATACAAGGCCCTGGATTATTATCAAATATGTGAACGCTTTTGTAATTAATTTCTAGATTGTACATTTATGGAAATTCAAGATTTTACATTCCATTCTGCATTTCCAAGGTTTTTACACCGGAATCGAACTATTAATTAGCTATTTCTTTTATTACTATCGGTCTTTTATACTTCTTGGTCAACAGGCTTATGATATTTCCAGATATTGTATACTCTGCTTGCGGAATCCCTAAATAGTATTTTAGTTCGTTGGCCCTCACGCCCCTAGTATTTACTCACAGATCTTTGTAAAGGTTTCCCCTTGAATTTTTAATTCCACAGCTTTATATATGGTTACTAAAATTAATAGCTCTCTTTTTCCTGATTACGCACACACACACATATATACTACTTTTATTGAAATAGAATCTTCTATGGTTTGCATGTTGGATATATATATATATGTGTGTGTGTGTGTGTGTGTGTGTATAGTGTGTGTGTGTGTGTGTGTATAGGTCTTAAATTCCCATGATACATAACTTTTATTCAAATGATAGTTTTTAATTGATACCTAAACGAAATCCTGCTTATTACCAGGGTTTTGTATAAGATTACCTACACGCGTATAAGAAGACTTATATCTATCTCTAGGGTTCAATTCCATTCATATTTCACTTGTAATTCATCTTCTGAGAATTTACGATTATAAAATGGGGCTTATTCTGCAGTTTTTATTTCACCATATCAGAACCAACATGGCCTTTTTAAATTAGTATACTCAAGTGGAAGCAACATTCACATGATTTAATCTAGGCATTTTCTTTTGATCAGATATCAAGTTCAACAATATTCAACCAGTTTTTATCCATGAAATATTTCACTATAGCACAAACAATTACATTACATCTAATACCTATAATCATATAAACAAAGGAGGGTAAGATTTAACATATCTGAACCAATGCGTGGGAAGACAAAGGGAACAACCACATGCCTCCCAACTGTAGAATAGGGCAGCCAAATCACTTGCCCAATTCACCTCCTAGCCTAACCATGAGTCCATGAGGGAAAACTTTGAAAAACTCCTCAGTAATGTCTTTCTGTTCTAGTAGATTCCTCTTGCCTCACACTCAATCTGTAGTGTTCATAACAACAAGAAAATAAATAGTCTCCTTCCCTAGCATACTTTGCAGCGTCCTGCATCCTCACATATGATATTTATCAATAAAAATCTTTTTGCCTAGGACTTTTTCCCTCCCTTGGGAATTTTTGCAGCTTTTTAAATCCCTGATTTTCAGGGGCTGCCAATGGCCAAATCTCTGATTTTCCACCTGTAACAATCAGCCCAGAGGTAGTTCCAACATGTTCCCCACTCATGGAGTCATGGTCAGCTGATTTTAACATGGCTGTTTCATTTGTCCTCCTGCAATCAATATAAAAATATTATGTTTTCATACAAGCATCATAGTCAAATAATTAGTTGGGTCAAATCAGATCTCTGCCCAACAGTATAATAATTAATTACAATTATCAAATTCGAAATTCGGAATTTCCATAAATGGAAAAAAAAAATCCAAATTCAAATTTACTAAAAACGAAATAATTTTCCAACAAATTTAAATTTCGAAAATACTTTATTTTTGGGGATGTCACATTCTACCTGTGATATGCTCTATTGGACACATCAAAGGTGATTATGTGCCTTGGATAGATATTATTTATGATATCCCTTCCAATGTTTAGTGATTTTTATACTAACAAGTTCTAAGGTAGCTGAGTTTGTCAAGTATTGCAATACTTTTTCATTTGGCCATTTCATCATTTTGTGGATATAAAACATTGTTTTATTTTTATACAACAAGAGAGAATATTTTAGTTACAACATTGCTATATTCTCAAGGTTACACATTTCTATTCCAAATTTATGATGGATAAACGGGAAAGAGTTGCAGATAGACTATGATTTAATGCAGAATGATCATAAAAGGTTAGAAAAGAGCCATGAAGAATTGTGGAATGATTGCAACTAGTTGTGGAAGGTTACAAAATAAGTGTGGGTAATTGTGGAAGATTGAAATTGTTTTCCTCTTAGATTATTATGTCTATTTTTCTATTTACTCACACCCCATGAGTATATGGATTCTTATTCAATCAATGAAATATCAATACTAATGCAATGATGTGAAAATGGGTGAATACTAATGCAATGATGTGAAAAGGGGTAAATATTGTTGTACTGCCTTCATTGTTATTATCCGTTCGGTAAGTCTAGGTTTTCCATAAACAAATGAACTTTTGAACCACTTAAACTATGTAGATAATGATTTGGTAAGATGAGATGTAGTTGGTTTGAAAAGGGGTAAACATTGTTGTAGCACCTTCATTAGGATTATTAGTTGGATAAGTCTAGGTTTTCCACAAAATAGGTGAACTTGATGTAGTTGGTTATGAGGGATGTGTCATACCAATTATTGGTGTGAAAGACTAGTTGCACCTTACTAAGGTTACATATTCTTTTGAATATGTTTTGGTTTGTGATTATTAATAACAAGTGCATTTATTAGGATTGATCACCATGATAGTTGTGTTATTTTATTGGTGGATGGATTGGTATTTTGTTATTGTGGATAGAGGTGATGATGAGTGGTCTTGAGTAGCATTATGCTTAGGCTATAGTACCTTTGGATAGTTCTAGTGATGCAAATTGGATTTTGTGACTTACTCCCTGAAGTTAAAGCTTAAGAAGAGGAGAGGAGATAATTCTTTTGGTGTAGTTGATTGCAGCAGTCATGTTTTGTTTTTTCCTCCAAATGGTACTTATCAATCAAGAGTTGACTTAGGGTTGATTCAATGAATAATAGTGGGGGATTGTTGGGTCATAGTTGTGTGTGAATGGATTTTCTCATGATTATGACCATTTATTTGTTAGTGGGAATATGGATTATTATGTATTTATGGAAATATGTATGTTTTAAAAGTAAAATTGTTTTTTATGAAGGGAGTGGAGTTACAGAGAATTTATTTCCACCCTCCATTTGGAATTATATATTAGGGTTTTGGGGATTTATTGATCAAATACCAAGTATTGTTTCTTAATTTGAAAAACCCTCTCATCTCTAATGAGTTGTAGGTGCATAAGGGAGTCAAAGGAGTGAGTAATTTCATCTCCCTTGCTTTATAGGGGAAAGGGAGACATATGCAATGGATTTTTGTTAATATAATAAAGTAGAACTGAAGGATATTTTAGATATTTTGGCATGTATTTGTTGTTGGGGACAGTGTAGTTATTAATTATTAGTTATGTAATTAGAATTTATGTGGTTTAATGAAGATTATCATTGTTTAGATTAGGATTTTCTTTCATAATAAGTTGGTTGTAGGAGAAAAGAGACAAGAAAAGTTGAACTATTGTAATTCATACTTGGAGATGGCCCAGAAGAAGGTGAACTACAAGTTGAAGATATGTTGGAAGAAATGGATTCGATTTAGTAGACATTGAGATTTTCAATCATGAAGACATGAATAGTTCCATGATAGTAGTCATTTCTCATACAATCCTTACGTGGTAAAGGATTTCTATATTAGATATATCTCTAAGAAGGATTGAACCTGTAATGATCCCCAAATTTACGGAAAACAAAAAATGTTAGGGACATTAACTCTTTTTTTTTATTTTTATACAAATACTTAACTCTCTTTATTTACAAATAATAGATTCAATGATGTAAGGATAAGTTCTAAAAAGATGTTATCTTTATTCAACTCTCCCTGGGCTGATGTCTTCTACCTTGTTTACTTTCTTATATATATATATATATATATACCTTTCATAAGTTATATTTATAGGTATGATTGTTTTCAAAGGGTAATCTCCAAAGTCTCGACAAATTTTGCATTCCTGTCTAGATAGTGTTAATGTATATAGGGAAATACATTATTTCATAAGAATAAGGGTATATCAGCATGCATATAACTTCCATGACACCAGTCCCAGTCTTACTATAGTTTTGACTTCAATATTTTAGACTTATGTTTGGCCAACAAAGGAAGATCAGACACATTTAGTTCTTGGTTCACTTTCACGTCAAATGAGTTGGTCGTATCTCATCGGAGTCTAATGGTAACATCCTTTCTTACGAGTTGTATAACAAGAATCTGACCGATCGTTACACTCTAACTGAAAAGAGACTCAACTTCTTTAGTTACAAGGTAGGGTTTTGAAACCTCTCCCTCCTTCGCATTAAATCGGCATGAGAAACGAAGGTGCACTATCACAGTCGCATTGAATCCTCTATCCAATTACTTAATGAAGGTCTTCGCAGGGTCTCGTCCGAGGTCTTTTGCCTGGCCTTAGTGTCTAGTGCCGAGTAGGCCACCTCCCAAATGTCACATGGCATGATACAGGTACATTAATTATTTTCCATCTTAGGTTCCGGAAAGGCTTAGTTAGGTTTATTCCCTCCTTTCGTCTTTGTTGCTCTGCGTAAATTTTCAAGGATGACTGTGGAGAGTCACTCTAGTGCAAACATCGTGGAGAAGATTCATCCTGGAGAAAATAAGAATGGATAAATGGAATGCTAACTGGTCGCCCTCCTTAAACCGGGTAAGGTTACTCCTCCATCGATTTGTTTAAAACCCTTCTGACATTTCTCGGTTCTCCGCCTTCGGATTTTCGACTTCGATGATTCTTGCACATGCATTTCAAGATTAATGCATATGAAAATTACTCATATGGTTCCTTTTGTTTTTATTCTTTGTGGCTTGGTATTGGGTAGTGTTAGACTGGGTTTTTTACTTAGGAGTCCACCAGTCTGTAGGTTCTCTTAAAACTACTAGATGACCATTACGATTGTAGTTTCCCTTTAGAGGGTTACTGTATTTCCCATTCGGTGTAAGTATGTATATATGTATATCACAAGTGGAAGTTTTGTGTATCAAATTATGTGTTAAGAATCACACTGTAGCATGCTATTATTTGAGTCCGTGATTAATATTTAGGGTTACATATTTCACTCTCATTCTATCGTTATCTGTGTGTGTAAGCTACCTTTCAAAATTTGGTATTCGACATAAATATTAACTCAGTGCTAAATCTTTGAGCATTGCATTATTTTCGAAACCGATATTCGATTTATGTTTAGACTTCGATAAAACGTATTCGGCATATAATATTTAATTCAATATTTATAGTTTAGGAAATGCATTCCTTTCAACAAGAAATATTTAAATTGCTACACTGACTTGATTTGTGCATTCGGTCTACACCTACCATACGACCCTTACAGTTTGACTTTGTAATTTATTACTGTATTAAGAGTGAAGTCCTGTATATTTATTGGTGAACTATATCTGTATAAATTTATGGAATACACTTCGTTCTTCACTTTCTTGTTCATTTTAATTATTATAATTTTCTTTTGACTTCCTTCTGGTATTTATCGTTAAAGAACTATTTACTATGATCTAATGATGGGACTCTTGATTTTGCGAGGGTACCCATCAGATCGACCTTGGCCCTCTTCTCACTTCCAGTCTTTGGCTGACTTATTCAACTACGCAGATGAAACAAACCGGTCCAAATCGCAAGTTAAGTACTATTGGCAACCAGGATTAAAAAAAATTGTAGCATAGCGTTTATCCTAAATTTCGATCTAATTCGTCATTCAATTTTTTTTTTAATTGTTTTACTCATTAATGTTCTTTGGTTTTATCATAGGATTGTAGATGCCCAAAGTCTCCCGATTCAGGTTCTCACCCTATGCAAAAGCTACTCGGGTTTCGAATATAGCGTTTAAACAATAATTTCCAAGTTCTATTGCGTGAATTGATAGTATGTTAAATTACATTTGTTGTGGGTAGAAGCACCAGACTTCTACGACGGTTGATTTAACCGCGTCTTTAGTTTTAAAGAAAGGACCTAAGGACCAAAACCTTGCCTCTGTGTAATAGAAATTATTAAGGTATAATGAACATGATCACTCCATCGTTCATAGATTGTATAGTCGACTTTAAATGGAAGAAACTCAATCGGTCAATTCCTTGTTTTTGGTATATTGGATATGTTATATTTATAATTCTGAAATGGATAGTAAATCTCGACTATCACCGAATATGTATATACATATCAATTTATATGACTCCAAAAAGAATGTCTTTCAATACATTTAATTTTCTCATGTATTATTTTATTTTTCAGAATACTTCGTTGTGGTCAACAAAACTATTATCTTTCCTTTATTTCATTAATATCTGGTGAAATGCACACAGTAGGGATTTTAGGGTTCCAAAATTTGATACATTCAACTATATATATTTCATTAATTGATTACAAACTGTATATTTAACCTATAACAATTATAGGTATGTATATTCCAACTTCTATATAAATCAATAGACAATTCGTCTAGAATTAAAGGAATGACCTATTCCAGAACTTCGTTTTGGATTGTCTAAACTATTTGTTTTCATTTCGGGACTTTAATTATGAGTGTCTGAACTATTCGTTTTCATTTACCTTAAGATAGTCTAATCATCATAGCCCTTTATTTCTACCTGTGTATTTGGTCTATAATAAAATATGTATGTAAAATTCTAAGTTCTCAAGTGTATTTCCTTAATCTCCTTGTTAATGAGATACAGTAAAAACCGTAAGGATTATACTATATTTACTTCATTCCAACAGTGATAATCAATAGAACGATTCGTCCAGAATTAAAAGCATATGACTGTACATATAAATATGATCCCTACAGTGATATGAATGTATATATGTGTGTGTGTGTGTGTGTGTGTGTGTGTGTGTGTGTGTGTGTGAGTTTTACTTATGAAATATCCTTTAGCATTTTCACAGTCTAAAGTCTATTTACAAAGAAATGAATATTCAGATGTATATGTATTACATATTTGGTAGGGATTATCAGCACAGGGTTGAAATCATATCCTTTTAACACAGATGTATCCTCTAATATTTCCACAATTAAATTCGATACTCAACCAAGATACAAAGAAAGTTTTTTTGCTCAACACCTACAGTTAATCTGTAAGGGTTTACCCTACAGTTCATCCCATTTCAACAGACTTTAATAAACAGAACAATTCATCCAGATTTAAGTAGATGCATTCTATCAATCAATAATTCAAATAATATTTGACCAGAGAAGGAGTAGATAGACATATCTGAACAATTCGCTGAACAACAAATGGAACAGCCAAGTTCCTCCCAATCTTAGAACAGGGAAGCCAATTCACTTGTCTTGTTCACTCCCTAGCCTGACCATGAATCCATGAGGGCGAACTCAGAACTCCTCCTCATTAATAGTCCTTCAGTTTCATCAGTTTCTCCTTGCCTCACACTTAGCAAGTAGTGTTCATAACAACAAGAGATAATTCCTTTTACCCAACATACTAGGCAACGTCCTCCGTCCTCCCATATGCTATATATGCCAAAATCATTTGTGCCTAGGATTTTTCCCCTTCGGGAATTTTCGCAACTTTCCAAATCCCTGATTTTTAGGGGTTGCCAATGGCCAAATTCTTGATTTTCCACTTGTAACAATCCGCCCTGAGGTAGTTCCAACATGTTCCCCTCTCATGGAGTCATGGTCAACTGATTTTAACCTGGTTGTTCCATTTGTCCATCAGTAATAAATACAACATATTTTGTTTTATACAAGTGTCATAGTCAAATAGTTAGTTGGGTCAAATCATATATTTTCCCAACATTTGTAATCATCAATTAAAATTAACTAAATTCGAAATTCAGAATTGCCATAAATGGAAAAAAAATTCCAATTTCGAATTTACCGAAAACGAAAATACTTTCCTAAGAAATTTTAGATTTAAAAATAATTTATTTTTGGGGATGTTACATCCTTTCCCCCTTCAATAAAACATTGTCTTCATTGTTCGTTCCTTTCTTGGAACAGGGTTGGATGAGATTTTTGCAAATCTCCCTCCAACTCCCAAGTGGCCTCCTCAGGCTAAAGTGCTTCCATTGCACTTTTACCTGGGCGACGACTCTGTTCCGAAGTGCTATTTCTCTCCTGTCTAGAATGTGCAGAGGTTCCACTTGGAACTCGCCTTCTGGTTGCACCTGCACCAAGTTCCAATCGATCATATGAGTAGGATCATGAACATAATTCTTTAACAAAAAAAACATGAAATACATTATGGATTTTTAGATTGGAAGGAAGTGAAATTTGGTATGCTACAGGTCCAATTCGAGCTAAGATCTCAAAAGGGACACAAAACCTAGGTGCCAACTTGGCACAGTTCCCTAGATTTAGTGAACTTTTTCAGGCTTTGACTTTTAAATAGACGTGGTCTCCCACTCGAAATTCCAGGTGTCTTCTCTTCAATTCCGTGTAACTTTTTTGTCTGTCTTGAGCCTCCTTTAAGTTCTATCGTACTTTTATTACCGTGCTCTCCATTTCTTGGAGCATCTCTGGTCCCACCATGAGTCTGTCCACTGGGTTATCCCAGCTAATCAACATCGTAAACTTTATGTCGTACAGTACTTCGAAAGAGATCATCTTAGCCGAAGTTTGGTACCCATTGTTCTATGCAAATTCCACCAAGTGTAGGTAGTCTTCCCACTTGCTTTCTTTTATTCTTACATACATGGGTAGCATATATTATACGATTGGTTTGTTCGTACAGTTTGCCCATCTGTTTGTGGATGATAACTCATGCTGAAATTCAAGTTAGCATTTAACCCTGCAAATAATTCTTTCCAACACACAGATGTAAATTTTACGTCTGTATCCGAAATCACCATTTTAGGAATACCATGCAGTCTAAAAATTTATTTCATGAATATTTCAACGATGTTAATGGATTTAAAAGTAGAATTTATAGGAATAAGTATTTAACACTACTTGCTGAGTGTAAATTCTAAATATTTAGGGTTACCGCAATTTGAGTCTATGATTATATTTAGGGTTATATATTTCACTCTCATCCTATCGTTATGTGTGTGTGTAAGATACCATTTGAAATTTTGTATTCGGCATAAATATTAACTCTATGCTAAATCTCTGAGCATTGCATTATATTCAGAATTGATATTCGATTGATGTTTAGACTTCGATAAAATGTATTTGGCATATAATATTTAATTAATTATTTATAGTTTAGGCAATGCATTCCTTTCGACAAGAAATATTTAAACTGCTACCCTGACTTAATTCATGAATTCTTTCTACACCTACCATGCGACCCTTGCAGTTTGACTTTGTAATTTATTACTGTATTAAGAGTGAAGTCCTATGGCTTTATTAGTGAACTATATCTGTATAAATTTATGGAATACACTTCATTTTGCACTTTCTTGTTCATTTTAATTATTAGAAGTTTCTTTTGACTTCCTTATGATATTTATGGTTAAATAACTATTTACTGTGATCTAATGATGGGACTCTTGATTTTTCGAGGGTAACCATCAGATCAACCTTGGCCCTCTTCTCACTTCCAGTCTATGGATGACTTCTTCAACTGCGTAGATGGAACAAACCATCCCAAATCGCAAGTTAAGTACTGTTGGGAACCACGATTAAAACATTTTGTAGCATAATGTTTATCCTGAATTTCCATCTAATTCGTCATTCAAAATTTTGTTTAATTCTTTTACTCATTAATGTTCTTTGGTTTTATCACAGGATTGTAGATGCCCGAAGTCTCCTGATTTAGGTTCCCAACCTATGAAAAAGGTACTCGAGTTCCGAATAAAACGTTTAAGCAATAATTTCCAGGTTCTATTGTGTGAATTGATACTATGTTAAATTACAGGTGTCATGGGTAGAAGCACCATACTTCTATGGCGGTTGATTTAACTGAGTATTTAGTTTTAAAGAAAGGCCCTAAGGACCAAAACCTTGCTTCTGTGTAATAGAAATTATTAAGGTATAATCAACAGGATTACGCCATTATTCATAGATTGTATAGTTGACTTTAAATGGAAGAATCTCAATCGGTCAATTCCTTGTTTTTGGTATATTGGATATGTTATATTTAGAATTCTGAAATGGATAGTAAATCTCGACTATCACCAAATATGTATATAAATATCAATTCATATGAATCCAGAAAGAATGTCTTTCAATACATTTATTTTGTTCCTATATTATTTTATTTTTTAGAAAACTTCATTGTTGCCAACATAACTATTTGCTTTCCTTTCTTTCATTGATATCTGGTGAAATGCACACAATAGGAATTTAAGTGTTTTGAAATTTGATACATTCAACTATATATAATTCACTAATTGATTACAGAATGTGTATTTAGCCTATAACAATTATAGTTATGTATATTCCAACTTCTATATAAATCAATCGACAATTCGTCTAGAATTAAAGGAATGACCTATTCCAGAACTTCGTTTGGGATTGTCTGAACTATTCATTTTCATTTCGGGACTTTAATTATGAATGTCTGAACTATTTGTTTTCATTTACCTTACGATAGTCTAATCATCATAGCCCTTTATTTCTACCCGTGTCTTTGGTCTATAATAAAATATGTATGTAAAATTCTAAGTTCTCAAGTGTATTTCCTTAATCTTCTTGTTAATGAGATACGGTAAAAACTTGTAACATCCCACTCTTGCACACTGAGAAAACTTATTCTTTGAGGACACTTGCTCACAAGTGATCCATGTTATTATGCTATTAAAGCATTGATTTTGATTATGAGGCATTATGGGTTGATGTCATATTGTTTTGTTGCATTGACATAAACAGGTGTTATTGACTCAGTTTTACTGACTGTGCAGGATTTTGGACCTCGAGGATGCAGAGGCATCGATGGAACACCTTGGACTCCAGATCGAGTCAGGGAGTGAACCATTGGGGTTTGATTGTTTTATATTTGATATTAGTGCATCTGATTAGACGATATGATTATGGATATATTTCTGACATGATTCGTTGATGATGGAGGTTGATGATAGCTTGCCAACCAGACTCACATGTGGAGTAGAGGGGTCACACACGACTACCAGATATGTTGAGGGAGAGGTTTGGAAATCAGCCCTTCCACAGCCTACTAGCACTACCATCGTGGCTTGAACTGTAGGTTAATGTTTAGCTAGTTCGAGAGAACCCACGATGTCATGAGGGCAGACTGGGACAGTCGCTCACGATGATTCTAAGGGGTGTGCAATAAGGTGGGGGCGTTATTCCTTAGAGGCCCTTAGTCTCCCACAAGTTCACCTGACGAAGTATTGACTCTAGGGGTTTTTGATGTCTACCAAGTTAGTCAAGAGACGAGTGGCACCCTTGGAGCACGTGGTGTGTCCTGAAAGGCACGTCGTGCAACAAAAATGGAAAGAGGTGAGTGACACCCTTAGAGCACGTAGTGCATCCTGAAGGGCACGTCGCGCAAGAGAAACAGATGAGGCAAGTGGCACCCTTGGAGCACCTAGTGCATCCTTAAGGGCACGTCGTGTTGTTAATGATAAATGAATGAACCTAGATGGCCTTAGGACAAATAACATGATAAGAAAATTAAAGTCTAGGTCTAAATTATACTGGTGGAAGAATTTTTCTATCCTTTTAAATATATA
>ML786333.1:804797-814935 GCA_009831015.1 Picea engelmannii | reverse complement strand
GAGGTTATGAGCATAGTTCTTGTTTCTATGTCAAGCTCGTTAAAAAATGAAATAGTTTTCCCCCTCTCTATTTGAGTCAAGTCCTTCGTCTAGTATTTGAAGCTTCATTTCATTCTCCTTTGCAGTTGGATGAAACAAAGCTTTGGGGGAATTTTCCTCAGCCTCTGGACTTCATGCTACCGCTAACTTCTTAAATTGGGGGCTAAGTACCAACCATGTGAATTTGTGGATAATGCGTTGGTAAGTTCAAGAATAGTTTTCTATGGTTCAAGCTTGTGTAAAAATGAAACCACTTACCTCAAGAATAGTTTCCTCTGGTTCGAGCTTGCGTAAAAATGAAACCAGGTCCAAGCATAATTTTGTTTAGTTTTTAAGCTTGTGTAAAAAATAAAATCTATCCCAAGCATATTTTTGTTTTGTTTTTAAAGCTTGCATAAAAATGAAAACAATCTCGAGCTTAGTCTTTGTTCTTTCTCATGCTCGTAAATACATGAGAATAAGTTACCAAGCTTAGTCTTTGTTCTTTCTCGTTCTCATAAATATGTGAGAATGTAACCGAGTATACTTTTATCACTTTTTCGGACTCGTAAAGGTTACACGAAAAAGGAACCACCTGGAGTCACCTTTAACCTCTTTTCAGACTCTCTAAACATGAAAAGATTGCCGAGCGATCTTATTCTTTTCACGCTCGTTAAAGTATTTGAAGAAAACATATGTTGAGAGATATTTTATCTCTTTTTTGGTCTCATCAGACTACTTTACGAAAAAGGGACTGGGAGAGTTCTCTTTAAGTGTTTTTTAGACTCTATAAACATGAAAAACCCCTGAGTTTTCTTTCTTTGGACTCATAAAACAAACATCGAAAGATCCATATGGGACCGAGCCACTCCTTCCTAGGGTTCGTTAAACATACTCTAAGGGACTCGTCCGAAGGATGAGCTTACACCAAGAAGCATATGTTATCCTCCTCAAGCTTGTGTAAAAATAAAGAGGTACTCGCCAGTAATGGTGGGGAAAAAATTGGGAAAGAAATGTATCTAAACCTATATTTTGTGGAAGAGTCACTTTTGAACATGACACCCTTTCGCTCACCTTGTGTATAGGTTGGAAAATCCACTTGTCTCTTGATCATACTCCTATAAGATTACAAATTGGTCTGTTATCCTTGTTGATTGAGTCAATATTTCCAAGACAGTTGTCGTGTCGTCAATATGTTCAAAGAGAAATTCAACCTGAAAAGCCTTCTATTGCGTCGACCATTTCTGCAGTCTTTAAGCCTTCTATTGCATCGACCATACCTGATTCAGTCCTGAATCACTTGTTACTTTGATCTACTTCAAATCTTATTACCCGTTTCATGTCATTGATGTGGGATATATTAAGGCCCTCCTGTGATGAGTCTTTTCCTATCAAATTCAACTCATTATCCAAAAATTAGACTTAGAAACTAATTGGTACCTTGTAACTTGCATGCCTCAATGGCAGGTTTCCTCACTTTCGACAGTGGGTTTTCGTTATTGACCTCTGATTGAGAGATTCCGTTGAGTGTTCGACCTCAGCTCACTGATTCACATTCCTTGGATTGTACTAGTGTACCTTGGGATTCATTGACATTAATGGTGATTTCCCTTGCACTTGTTAACGGTATACACTAATGACCAATAATCAAGTGGTTTCTACCATGTTCAACTTCGACGCATGTATTTGCATGGTTAGATTCGTACTATAGAGTGGTGGAGATGAATACCCTGGATCTTTTCTAACAGATTCAGGTTGCATTGGAGTATATTCAGTTTATACTGTTGCATAGATCCACATTGTATGTCCCATGGCTATGTTAAAATTTGAGTCTTTAACACATAGATCCACAGTGTATTTTTGGTGGCTATGTTCAGATTTGAGTCATATTGGCATGGATCCATAGTGTATGTTTGGTGGCCATGACTTGTCTTACTTGACATGGATCTTTTCATGTTGGCATTTATGCTCTAATTCATTCAATGTATTCTGAGTATGGGAATGCCTACCTCAACGATGATATATTATTGTACTGTATTTCCTTGTTTGTTGGCAAGTTTCCGATCGACTGTTCCTTGTTCCCTACACACACTCGACAAAGTATTTCAACTATCACTCTGTTTGAACTTCATACTTTGGGGGGCTCTCTGTTACACATTATTTTCGTCATCCCTATGAATGTTAATGATTTAAACCTGTATGTAGTCTTTAGAGGGGTCAGTGGCCTGAGTTCCTGAAGAAGGAAGGGAGAAGAACTTTTCCTGAGAAAAGAAGTTGCATTTTCCTTTGTAAAAACCCTATAAAAAAGGAAATTTGCAGGTTCCTATATAGGCAGGGTGCGAGAATGTCTGATTCTCGTAGGTTGCACCATAGCTGGGTTGCGCGATGTTCGCAGGTTGCTCTATAGGCAGGGTACAAGAATGCTTACACGTGGGAAAAATGAGCGTTTTCTCGAATCTTATAGAAGGAGAAACTCTCATGGTGAGGTGGCATCTGAATGGTGTGGATCTTACTCTCTTTCATGATTTAGTGGGATCATCCCAACCTCCTCAACTTATCCTCTTTAACTTATAAAAGGAGAGGAGCTCTCATGGAGAAATTTATCTTTGGAGCTTTTGGGATTGGCTAAGTTGGACTTGGCTTGGAATTGTTAGCTTGGTTAGAGTGGCTTTGAGATTTGCTTTGTCAAGATAGATTGTGAGTAGCTATCAGATCCATGGTCTCAAAATCCTTGGAGCAAGAAGTGTGTGGGGAATGAAGGACAGTTGGAAGGGACCTTACGACATCAAGGCCATGGTTGTAATCTCTCTTGCACATTTAATATGATACAATAATATGATTCTTTCCTATAAAGCTTGTTGTGTTTTATTGTATGATTCTTTGATCACATACATAGGTTTATATTGAGTTTATGCTATTACTATCACTTTGGTTGGTTGTGTTCTTTTCAAGGATCATCATTATATGAGCATTGGAACGGAGCTAGGATGGCGATGGCAAGAGGAAGCGGCGTTTAAACGGTATGTCACCTACCCCTCTTTAGTTAGTAAATTCAATATCTAAAACTTAAGGAAAGCGTCATGTTCTAGTGTGTTTTGTTCTAGATCTAGGTGGATCTAGGGAGATCAGTTAGTGTCCGCACCTACCGATTTATCCGATAACAAGGGGAAAGAGGGAAATCTAAAATAATTAGGAAACTAGGAAAAGAGGGAAACATAAAAAGAAAAGGGAGACACGAGGGAAAAAGCAGAAAGTAAAACTTAGTAAGGTCTCTAGAATTTAAGAACTTTCTAAATTAACTCAACCAGTAAATTGGTAATGGGGAAAGTCCTTAAATCTTGTAAGGGAATATGGGGACACCTAGGAGCAATCCTAGGATTGAATTTAGGTGGGTGAGGGAAATAGGGGTAATTAATTAATTAAAGAAATTAATTTATGGAGGAATGAAGGGGATGGGTGACACTTGTACGTGGAGGATTTTTAGGAATTAATTTATTAAACATTAATTTAAATGGTATTTTTGGAAGGTAAAGGACTTCGAAAATCTATATAAAGGAGGGAGGAGGAGGAAGAGAGCTCTTTTCTATTTGGCGTAATGTTACACTGCAGAAATCTATACTTGACTGACTTAGCTTGTGGGAGTTGGGATACCCAGCTTGGTGAGGAGTGGTAGCTCAGCCTTGCGAGGCAAGATGGGAGCTAGCCGATTCTCTGGTTAGTGTGTGTAGCCCCTTTGCAGCTCGGGGGGCTAAGGGGGAAGAAGAGTACCCCTAGCATTGGTTGGGAAGTACCAATGAAGTATCGTCGGTTGGAAAGCGGGAGTTGCATGGAGCACGCGAGACATCAACACAGAGAGAGCGATCAGGCAATGGTACACTTTCTTTATTTTTGCATGGTAGATTGTAGTAGGATTTATGCTTTGGATCTGCAGGTTTAATTGGGTAATTAAATTGATTGTCTTAGTGTTCTAGTTGATGACTTAATTTTTCCATGGCCTATAGCTCGATGATTGATTGACTCCCATAGCCTTCAATTCCCATCATGTCTTGACCACCCTCTCGTGTATTGATTTGTGAAGATTGTGGTTGTTTTTGCGTTTCGTCCCTAGCTCATGAGTCATCGCCTAAGAAGTCAGCCAGGAGCCTAATCTACGGTCATTGCTTCAGCATTAATAGACCTATGGATCTCAACGCCCTTCTTTTCTGTGCATGGATGATGAGCGAAGGATGTTCCTGTCAGCCGCCTACCTCTGTTATTGTCCTTGGTTGATTGTTTGACTTGCACCATCTAGCAAAGACCCTTGTTGGTTTCTTTTCTGCGCCTTGACTGATAGAATCCCTGCGATCATTTCAATGAATTTTCCCATTGGATCCTTGCGTTTCTCTTACTGTTATCTGTGTTGTATTGGTATTCTGGAAATGGAAAAACCAATTGATTTCATGTCTGCATTTTTGTATTGGTATCCTGGAAATGGAAAATATTTTTTATTTGTTATTCATGTCTGCGTTGTATTGGTATTTTGGCAATGGAAAAACAAATTGATTTCATGTCTGCATTTTTATTTTGGTATCCTGGAATGGAAACACGTTTTTATTTGTTATTCCTGTATGCATTGTATTGGTATTTTGGCAATGGAAAAATGAATTGATTTCATGTCTGCATTTTTGTATTGGTATCCTGGAATGGAAAAACGTTTTTATTTGTTATTCTTGTCTAGGTTGTATTGGTATTTTGGCAATGGAAAAATGATTTGATTCCCTGTCTGCATTTTTATAATTGGTATCCTAGAAATGGAAAAATGTTTCTGTGTTATTCATGTCAGCGTATGCTATTATGGTGGTTGTGTACCACTGTTGGTGATTGTGTATCACTAGACAATAGTTGTGTACTACTATGGTGGTTATGTACCATTGGTTGTGATTGTGTATCACTGGATAGTAGTTGTGTACTACTATAGCAGTGGTTGTGTACCATCGATGGTGGTTATGTACCACTCGACAATAATTTTGTACTAATATGGTAGTGGTTATGTACCACTATGATAGTAGTTGTGTACTACTATGACTTGGCAACAATTTCGTTCCATTGGATAACATTGTAGTAGTAGTGTGCTACTAGTTGATTTCCATGGAGAGTACTAGACTGATTGGAAGTAGTTGTGTGCTACTGGTTGATTGCAACATCGTCATAGAGAATGTGGTGAATGATTTGATTTATCGATGACATGGTTGTAGTTGTGTGCTACTAAATGAAGACATCGTGGAAAGATACCTCCCTAGTTAAGATGCAGTTTTGATGTTTTGGTAGTTGCGGGAGGTATTTTCTCCAGGAAAATTTTTCTTAGAGAAGAATAAGATTTCAAGAAGTCAAAGGAATACCATTGAAAAATTGAAGAACACCTCGGAAAAGAATAAACTGAAATAGAAGACCACAAAAGATAAGTTGAACCACACAAAATAATAATAAATTGGAAATATAATTTCCAGGAAGAGAAGTCAACCAACATAAATAGTAAATTTAAATTTAAAGACCCTGAATAAGAATTTGTCCCGAGACAGGCAACCAAATTAGTATAAATAAAAGTTTGGGTCAGTTCATTTATATAGTGAGATAGTTCTCCTTCTACAGTGTGCACTAGGTAGTTGCAACAGTTTCACTATTTTGGTCTATGGTTCTCTTGGAGAGTGCACACCACTTGGGGAAGGATATTCTTGGTGGCTCTTGATGATTTCTCTTGTGCACTACCTATGGAGGAGTTGAGAAAATGTTGTGTGGTGCTTCCCAATTTCTTATTTCTAGTAGAAGTTGCAGTTGCAGTTATTGTTACCACTTTTCAATTGTAGTTGTAGTCACAGTTGCAGTTGTAGTTATTGTTACCATTTGCCAGTTGTGGGAGTTTGGTGGTGTGCTATATTTCTCTAGTGATGCACCTATATTGCGCCAGTTATGTGGTGTTTCTCATTTGTCTACCCTCACTATGGTTTGACAATAAGAAGATAAGTATTTGTTATCAAGGTTTCTTCATTGTTGGTTTGCTCTTGTGAATAGAGCTTGTTCATGGTTGTATTGGAATATTGGAAAGATTCTCCCTAAGAAACATTGGTTGGGTTTTTCCTCTAGTTTGGGGTTTTATTAATATAAATCTGTGTGTCTTCTTGTGCTTGTTTATCTGTTTCCTATATATTTCATTATATGATTATTGAATGTTAAAATAAGATAAAAATGCAATGGTAAATCTAATGTTAATGAAACTAATGAAAATCTAACATATATATCTTGGAACCATTACATAGGCTTACCCCCCACCAAATACATCTCTCTGTATTTATAGATATATATCTATCTTGGAACTATTACATAGTTACAAGAACTTCAACCCATTATACAAACTTCCACAAATTTCGTAAACCAACACCACTAAATATTTACATAAGTAAATTTCAGTTTTACATTTTCATTTAATTGGTTATTGGCACATTTTAATAGAGAAAACCATCAATGATCCTTTCTAAAATCTATAGTTGTGAAAGTGAATACAAGGTATGAACCTTGAGGATGATGATAAATGGGGAAGGGGATTGATTCCCAAAAGAAGTCAAGAACACTCTTTATTTATTGGTGGTTAGTGGGGAGATCATTGAGAAATTTGATGAGGGGTGGACTTTTATTACTTTGGAGAAAAGGAATTCGTTCATGCACTGTCACAAAGTAGGGAAGAAAAAAATCGTAAGAGTGATGTGGAGATAAAAATGAGGATACAATGGAAAATGCTCTTATAGTAGAGAAGGGAAGAGAATGATGTTGAAGAAACAAGTCCCTAATCATTGTAAACTTAGCTAGGTCTTAGACCAATGAGTGTATTTTATTTTTTTGTGAAAGGAATAAACCAATAATTTATAATAGAATGATATCCCATTGTGGCCTAATGTATTATTTTTAATCTTTGAAGTGGACATAATTGGATTGCTTTCAATTTTCATCCATTGAGCTCTCTTTTTATTGTATAGCTATAGTTAATGTGATATGTTTTTTCTAGTAATTACTTATAAACCTACATAGAAGTTGCTTGCACCACTAACCCATAATGATTAAATGCACACTCACTTCTGTATATTATGACTTAAAATCATATATTCACGTGACTAGAATAATTAATCAGTAATTTTTTATGAGAATATAGTTGATGAGTAGTAGGATGGATAAGGGTTATCTTAAATGGAAACACTATTAATCTAGATGCAACTTATAGTTACCATGGGGCATGATTCATCATAATGGATTCTTTGAGGATGTGTCACTACACTTTAGATTAATGGCTAGGTGGGTAAGAGAAAAGTTTATTTGAAATATCACATTGACACCATGTGTGCCACATGAACAATAACTATGAAACTATTTATTTTTTATTTGGACAAATAACATTAGTTACTTCAAGAAGGTGAATTGATGTTTAACTCATAGGCATAGAAGTTGTTGGGTCCTAGTTGAATGTGAACACATTTTCACATGGTTTTTGTCATTTATTATTTAGCGGGAATATGGATTATTGTGCATTTATAGACAAATATGGGGGTTTTAAATGTAAAATTGGTTTTTGTTGAGGGAGTGGAGATATGGAGCACTCATTTCCCACTTCCATTGGGCATTATATATTATGGGTTTGGGGCATTATTGATCAAATATAATTTTTTGTGTGTTAATTTGAAAACTCCTCTCATCTCTAAGGAGTTTAAAGTGCATAAGGGAGTCAAAGGAGTTAGTAAGTTTATCACCCTTTCTAGATAGGGGAAAAGAGGCATATGTAATGGGATTTTCTTAGTAAAATTAACAAGATTTGAAGGAGATTTTAGATTTTTTGGCATGTATTTATTGTTTTGAAATTGATCACTATGTGAGTTGTTAATTAGCATTATTGTGGTTTTATGAAATTTATGGTTGTTAGGATTAGGATTTGTTTCTTCATTAAACGGGTTTTACGAGAAAATAACCAACGTTTTGCACCGGCTATGAAAGTGATCCATGGTATTCCCTAAATGAATAGGTGGCAACAATGTCATGTGGATGAGATCATTGCAATAAATTGGATTCAAGAGGCCATTTTTTCATTTGCTAGGATGATGTTATGATCCAACACCTTAAAAAATGATCAAAACTCAATGATTATAGTTCACTTCGAGGGGGAAACCTCGTTTTACAATATATCCAATTCATAATACAATACAAGATGATATAATATGATCCTAAGAGTAGGTATCTATAATATCCCCCGCTAGAGGCTCAGTTATATCTATGTATTGTAAACATGTTTTGTAGGCTGGTGATCCAAGAAATTGTAAGTTGGTAAGTGTATGTGCAAGTAGGCCAGAGAGCCTAGGTGTTAAAGGCCAGGAGCCTTCTTTGTACATGTAATTATGCACTTTGTTAATATAAAAACATCGTTGCATGTAGACCGGCCACGATGAAAGAGTGATGGGGGAATAAGCTTCCAAAAGTTTGGGCAAGGGAGGGGGATAAGTATTTGGGCCTAGGGGCTAAGCTAGGGGGCTTACCTCTAGAGGAATAATATTTTAATATTAATTCCTTAAGGCTAAGGTGGAGATGATATATTTTGTTATTCTAATTTCTTGGAAAAGGGACGTGGGATAAATGGAGCGCATGCGGCTCCAGGAAGACTAGTGTCGACCTAGGATCATGCAGTTAAAAGCTGAATCATAAGCTGTGTTGGGGGGTTCACTGGCCATGTCTTCCATCCTTCGCGTTAGTTCGGGAGTCCATTCTCTCATCCTCTGTCTGAACCCGAGATCTCCATCGTCGATCTCTGGTTACCTACGCATGGTATGCACTGTTGAGAAAATCGGTCACGGGAAAGGGATTCACTTACCATTCCTGATTCGTAGTATTGCCTCTACATATGCTCTCTGCATAACCTCACACATATGAGAAAGCCGCCAGGGAGGGAAAATATGACCTGTGTTTCCTATGAACCCAACCATTGGATAGTGATACCATTTGCATTGGATAGTGGACAGTCTGTAGTAGTTCTGGTATGATTTTCAGAATTTTATATCAATTATTTGGTGCGGGGCACGCTATACAAGTGAGATCTCCTGGAAAGTCCAAAATTCAACAAGTTGTGGGGAAGTTACTGAAAATTCCACTTGGCACATCCATTTTTTATCATACCTGTGGCATTGCAGAGAAGAAATATCAAAGAACTACAAAAAGGAAAAATCCATATCCAGAAGGGCCTAAATTTTGGATATACAATAAAAGGAAGATTGTCTAGCAGAACCACCTCAAAATCAAGGTTTAAAGTGATACTTGGCCAACATGCCACTAGAAAAGGGAACTTCTACACCAAATAAGACTCAAGATGGCCCTACTTGGACTCTTGATGAAGGTGAAGAAATGTGTAGGGACATCAATGATTTACAAAATAAGACAATAACAAAAGATGAACTACAAGAGATGAGGGATTCAATAAATACTAAGATGGATGGTTTAAAAGGGGAGATCATGGAAGGATTGAAAATTTTCCTAATAGAGAGGACACCTGAAAGTGAAAATGTATCCCATGAAATTCATGATGAGGACACAAGGAAGATGAATCAAGAATGGAGAAACCCAACTTTGGGTTGAAGACCAACCACTTTCCTAATATCGATATCAGGAATTTTGATGGAAAGGACCCAATCACATGGATACTTCAGATGGAGAAATTCTTTGATCTACACAATGTGCCACATACACAAAAGGTACAGATTGCTTCTTTATATTTAGAACCCAATCAATTTGTGTGGTATTGATGAATTTGTTCTCGCAAATCACTCATCACTTGGACAATTTTAACAGAAGAAATGATAACACACTATGAGGATACAAGGAGAAATACCTTCTTTAGACAATTGATAATATCAAGTGTTATCACCGAAATTTCGTCCGCACATGGCGACAAGAACTCTGCATCATCAAAACAACAATGAAGTCATTCATGGCACTGAATTAATTTCACAGCATTCCAGAAGGGTCAAAAACTATACAAAGTAACCAAAAATTGAAGGGCGCTTTACAACAGTTTGGTGCGCGCGCACATGCGCAGGACAAGAACGTACCATGCGCG
>ML786333.1:774103-785511 GCA_009831015.1 Picea engelmannii | reverse complement strand
TAGTGGGGGGGCCCAGAGGGCCCATAGTGATAATAGTGGAGGTCATTCAATGTAAGGTGGACTAGGTCTACTATATTATTAAATAAGGCCCACTATGGTAGTTAGATATAATAAATGTAAGAGGACTTCTTAGAAGGTTCTACGTCTGGAAGATTCCTCCTCTAGAATGTTCTTAGGTGATGGTAGCACTATATAAAGGGGTTCAAGCAATGTAATGAAACATGAAGAGAAATATTGTATTTGGAGCTGAAGCTCATTAGGAGGTTGCCCCCTCGAAGAGGCAAGTGAACAGGAGAGGATCCCTTCCATAATAGGATCCATTGTATGGTGTTGCCCTACCTCAAGGGTTTTCTTCTAATAAAGTGTGATTTCTTCTATCCTGCTTTGTGGATCCTTTGTGGATCGGAGTTGTGGGCAACAATTGGTAATAATATTGTGTGGTTCCTTCTATCTTGATTTATGGATCTATTGTGTATTCAGTATTTGTGGTGATTATATTTGTAGATCTATTCAGGTTCTTAACAGTTTCCCATTCCTGTCATTGATGAATTGTTAGATGAACTACATGGAGCAATCTATTTCACAAAGTTGGATCTCTGTTCAGGGTATCATCAGATTAGAATGAAGGAAGAAGATATACCAAAAACAACATTCCAAACTCATGAAGGCCATTATGAATTTTTGGTCATGCCTTTTGGCCTTACAAATGCGCCTGCCACATTACAAGGGTTGGTGAATTCTATTTTCAAGCCCTTCCTTCAAAAATTTGTGTTAGTATTTTTTGATGATATACTAATTTATAGCAAGTCTTGGGAGGATCATGTGCAACATGTTGACAAGGTTCTACAACTACTAAAGGAGAAACAACTATATTCCAAACCATCCAAATGTTTTTTTGGGGTGAATGAGGTAGAGTATTTGGGTCATATTGTATCTCATGAAGGTGTCAAGGTAGACCCTAACAAGATTAAGGCCATGAGGGACTGGTCGATTTACAAAACATTGAAGAATGATAGAGGATTTTGGGGTTTGACAGGTTACTATCGCAAGTTTGTTCAGCACTATGGAAGAATAGAAGAACCTTTAACGACAATAACTAAGAAGGATGCATTTTCATGGACTCCAGAGGCAACTAAATATTTTGAACAACTTAAAGAGGTGATGTGCAAAGCTCCTGTCTTGACCACTCCGGACTTGACAAAAACCTTTATTATGGAATGTGATGCCTCGGGAAATGGAATTGGTGTTGTCCTAATGCAATAAGGAAGGCCCATGGCTTTTGAAAGTCGACCACTCAAGGGAAGGGACTTACACAAACCCATTTATGAGAAGGAAATGATGGCAATCCTACATGCATTGAAGAAATGGTGTCCTTACCTAATAGGTAGGCACTTAAAGGTCAAAACAGATCATGATAGTCTTAAATAATTCTTGGAACAAAGACTATCTTCAAAAGAACAAAAAAAATGGGTGACCAAGATATTGGGTTATGATTTTGAAATCGTCTATAAAAAAGGGAAGAAAAATGTTGTGGCAGATGCACTCTCAAGAAAGGATGAATATGTTGAGGCCTTTATCTATGTTATCTCGATCATCCAACCCGATTAGATAATAGAAGAAAGGGATTAATGGAAGAATGATGAAAAAGTGTGGACTCTCATTCAAAGGTTGCAACAGGATTCCAATGCATCAGATACATTTACATGGAAAAATGATTCACTATGGTAAAAAGATTGCTTATATTTATGTAAGAAATCCCAACTCAAACAAAAGGTACTATTGTAATTGCACACCTCTCCAGTATGAGGGCACTCGGGATTTTTTAAAACCTACCATAGGGTCAAGAAGGATTTTTTTTGGGATGGCCTTAAAACTGATGTTCAAAGGTTTGTCGCAGAATGTTTGGTTTGCCAACAAAATAAGGTGGAAACAATTAATACCCCAACTCTTTTACAACATTAGCCATCCCAAGTTAGCATTGGGAGGAGGTTTCCATGGATTTCATAATAAGGTTACCAAAGTCTAAATGAAATTGTGCCATCATGGTGATTGTTGATAGACTCACCAAATACACACACTTTTGTGCACTCTCTCATCCCTTCAAAGCCAGTACATTTTCCACCACATTCATGGAGATAGTTCAAAAGCTAAATGGAAGCCCAAAGATTATTGTAAGTGACAGAGATCCCATCTTCACTGGAAATGTTTGGACATAATTATTTTCTTGTTTGGGTACTCAATTGGCTCATAGCTCATCCTATCATCCTCAATCTAATGGAAAAACTGAGATGGTGAACAAATTTCTGGAAGGCTACCTTCATTGCTTTGTCTCTGATAAACAAACACAATGGTTCAAAGGCTTACCCTTGGCAGAATGGTGGTATAACAGTTCCTTTCATACTGCAACAAAAATGACACCATTTATGGCACTCTATGGATACCACCCTCCTTCCATCACTTCTTCTCTAAAATAAAAATATAAGGTTCAAGTAGTGGAAGATCAGATCGAGCATCAACAACAAGTTCTCCAAATCTTAAAGTACAACCTCACCATGGCACAAAATTGCATGAAACAACAAGCAAATCAACATCGTAGTGAAAGAATTTTTGAAGTAGTGGATTGGGTGTTTTTAAGACTACAACCATACAAACAGATGTCACTCAAGCAAGCCAAGAAGGATAATAAACTATCACTAAAGTACTATGGCCCTTATAAGGTGTTTCAAAAGATTAGTACTATGGCATACAAATTGGAGTTGCCTGCATCTTCATGAGTACACCTAGTTTTCCATGTTTCATGCTTAAAGAAGGTTATATGTAACAAGATCCCAGTTCAAACTATATTTCCAGAACTTGATGAGGAAGGAAAAATCATCTTGGAGCCTGAAGCCATCACTGACACAAGAATTCACCAGCTGAGGAATAGATCCATTTCAGAGTATCTCGTTAAATGGAGGAAACTACCAGTTGAAGATTCCACTTGGGAAGATGAGTATTTTATACAGAATCATCCACAGTTACTCAAGCATTGCGGACAACACTTGTCTCAAGGGGAGGCGCATGTTAATATCTAAATAGTGGCTCATTACCCCTTAATTGGGGCATATTACATTAGTAATGTTATTTTATTTATGTCGGTGTTATTCCATTAGTTGGAATTGTACCTCCTAGTCTCCTATATATACCAAGGAGACATTTTCATTTGGAATCATCTTTTATTTGGACATTTATGTGGGGTATAAGGAGGTTTCCCCCTTGAAGGGGATTATTACCTGAAATTCTCTATTTCTCAAGGATTTGAGTACTTATTATGAGGTTTTTCTATGCTATATTGATACTTGGTTGTTAACAAATATTTATTCAAACGTTCAACTAACTGTTTTGTCGAAACGATAGTTAGACTAACAACAAACATTTGTTCATCGAAAGAGCATCAAAATTTTAATGAAAAAAATGGGGTTCATGCTTCCGTTGGATCGCGACGTGTTTGCGACACAAAGTCGTCGATAAAGTGTTGGAAAAGTGGCCCAGTTTAATAGTGTCTTTCAATTGCTTGATGAATTGGATTTTATTTTATTTTACTTAATGAAAAAAATAAAATGGTAGCTCCTTATTCAAATAACAAAAAGTGGTAACATTCTATAAATTCCATGAGAGCTCCTAAAATCCGATAAGTTAATGATGACTTTAAACCTTCTAGAGATAAATAATGTCCACCAAAAAAGGTAGTACAAACTAACAAGGAATGTTGTCCAAAATTCAAGCTTATTTTCCTTCCTTCTTTTTGACCTCTATTAATTACCATTTCAAGAGGGTCCATGAGAAATAACTATAAATTTGAATTTTGAATTATAGTGTTTAAAATCAAGGCCATATCCTTATATTAATCAAAGTTCTTATATTCATGAGACCTTTTTGTTCATCATGTGGTACCTTCATTGACAATGATCTCCTATGAGGGGGGAATCCTAATATTCATTATTATTCTTAGACCTTTGAGGTTGCATTTGATTATTCAATCTTCTCTTTTAGTTTTTCCTTAACATATTTCTCTTCCTCTATTAAGGATGAAGTTTCCATGTTCTAATCATATTAATCATCTAAGAATAAGGTATCATATGGCTTCCAACTTTTGGATTTGGTAGGATGACTTTTTTACCTCATTAGATGAGCTCTTTCCTAACGATGTGATTCTTGAAGGTGGCTTGTTTTCTAGTGGACTTGACACTGAAAAGGTGACTTTTCAATAACACAAGCACTAAGAAAAATGAAATTTTCCCTATTTTAAGTCATCCTATCTAGGATATATTTACTAAGATAAATCTCTACATAGACTTGAGCATAAGTAAAAATCCTCTTATTTACCCACTCAATATCTAACTTTAAGTGTTTACCTATATAATTTTCAATATTCTGAAAGAATAAAATATGCCAAAGATTTGAAGGTGAACGTGGGATGGTATTTTGGTGATGACCATAGTGGAGCGATCAAATTTGGGGAACCATGGGGTAATAAACAAACCCTCTCTTATCCAAAAGTAGGGATTCTCCTAAAGAACATTTCATAATCATCATGTTTTCTAAACTAAACAACAAATAACCATTTGGAACTAAAATATACCTCACAATGCTTTGCCTAGTTCGAAAACAAAATAAATTGATATAGATCTAATGTTTAGGGACAATATCAATTGAATTGAAAAATTAATATATATATATATATATATATATATATATATATATATATATATATATATATATATATATATATATATATATATATATATATATATTGTATTGGAGGATTAGAGTACTAGGCAGATTATAGATCTAGTATTCCAAGAAAGATGTGGTGTCTAAAGACACTGTTACAACACTTAAACTCAACCAAGAATATTTGGGCATACATAATAATGTTAGAAACCAAAATATTTCTATACATAACACACTACACAAATTTTCTTAATCTTAAATCAACAAATAGGGTTTGCATATACAATACCAATATGTAATCAACTCCCTTGATGTGAAAAAGACAAGGTACACATATATGTTTTTTAGGGTTCATAACAAACTCTCTATTTTTTTCCTTCTTATGTTCACGAATTGAATGCATGATAGACCATGCAATCAATCACTTAGTTGACCAATGAGTTGAACTCTTATTCAACTCTCCTAGTATATTGTTAATTCTTGAATGACTATCTCTAAAAAATATATAGGTGTGTTGAACCTTCATATCTTGTTATTCCAATAACCCCCCATTAGAGAAAAAAAATTGCAAACTCAAGAGGTGAATTACTTCTATACACTCCCCCATAACAACATCTTCCTAAAGCCCGAACATATCCTGAAGCTTCACAAACTTAGCTTTTGAGAGATGCCTTTTAAATACATCAACAACATAATCATATTTCCTATAATATAAAAGATTCACAACATGTTATTGTACTAACTATCTTAAATAATGATCATGAAGCTCCACAAGCTTCATTTTGTTATGTGATATTTTTTTTGCAACTTGTATTGCACTTTGATCATCATAATATATGAAATCAATGAATCATGTGGAAAATTAAGTTTTCCATGTACTACACCATGATATTTTTCTTCTACGATTAAAAGGGAGACCACCTTATAATTTTTACAAGGTTAGATAAAGGGTTCAAATCCAAGTAATAGAACATAGCCAAATGTAGACTTCGAATTCTCAAGATCTCTATCCCAATCTGAGTTAGTGTAACCAATTAACCAATGTACTTCATAATTGCAATAATTTATACCAACCTGGTTTTATGAGAAATCTTACCCTACGGACAAGTTAAGCTCCCATTATACCAAGACCCCTTCTTTGGTCCAAAGAAAGAATAAGACAAATGGTTCTTACTTTCCTTATATATCTAGTTCATAAGCAATCGAATGAGAAAGAGAAAAATGTGACAAATATTATTTTGACATTTTTCCTCACTACTCCAAGGTTCAAGCTTGATCTCCAAGCTCCTTAGAACGAGTCAGGGCCTATGATGAATAACAAATAAATCCTTTCTCCTACTCTATGTGATTATATAAAACAAATCTATCTATACCTGATTTGACCTAAGCATAGATATTACAATAAACAATCATAATGAAAGGAATAGGCCAAGGTAATATTAATGGAAAGACACAAGAAGGAACTTACAAATAAATTTGATGTCATTGCAATCTTCTCCAAGCTCTCCTCGTCTAGCACTTGCATGAAAATATTGAGATCAAAATGTTGATACTTCAATGAATTATTTCTCCTATGATCAAAGGTTTGACACCTAAAATATTCCTCCTTTCAGTTTTGAATTCCCTCATTATATAGGATTTCGAGTCTTAACAACCATGGGGAATATCACTCACTAGATCCAATAAATTGGGATCTCCAATATTTTTATGGGGAAAATATCTCTCAAGGATTTTAGGGAGAAAATATCTCTGAAGGATTTTGAGGAGGAAATATGTAATGTACCCCAAATTTACCAAATAAAAAAAAACTTGGATAGGTGCATTAATACTTCCTTACTCTGATATACTTAATCGTTTTAAACCTGTAAACTTTGCTATTGGAATATGACGTATACTTACTCATAGTTACAAGCGACTAATAACAAGGTCGATAGCCTTCTCGTGAAGTCATTATTATTAAATTAATTCAGTATATGTCACAATAATTGTCTCAACATACTAGAGTTTAATCTATCCATGAAAGAACTCTGATCTAGTTGTTTCCACAAGTCTATAGTAAATCTACCCTAACATGGATTTTACCTTTAACCAACTCTTAGTACCCTCCACTTCATATCCAATGAAGGAGCACTTCTAATTTACCACAAAACATTCCCTTACAAAAGTATTATTTTCTTTTCTATAACTTTAAAACCCATGTATCAATACTCATTGGAAATGTTGATGGACATACACTCCTTACCATAATCCTATACAGGTATATATATATATTACCTATGTTTATAGTCATTCAAGGTAGCAAATTTCTTGAGTTCAATATTTATGATAACACATGTTTTCTCCATAGTTTTCAACGTTATCTAAAAAGGAAACTATACAAATCTATTTTCAACAAATTTTCTCTTACAATATGCGCACTTTAACTGTTACATGAGAAGGTCATTCTTGGTAGTTTCTTTTTGGTTAAAACCTTAACATGGTAATTGGAGGGAACTTAGCATATGCCATTTGTATATGACAGGGTTGATTGAATAATGATGTATAGCTCAGAGAGTTGAAATCCCATCTGTCATGACATGTCATAACTCTAGACCCGACAACCTATTGAATCTGACCCCAAAACTTACTGTCCAACAAGAAAACTCCACCTGACTTAGTGACAAGGATTGCACTAAAAACATTAAGGTTTGGTTGAATGCGAATTCATACTTGTCTGTAATTATCATAACTTTTTTGGTTTGAAAGTTATTAGGGTTCTGCAATTCTACTGATCCTAGGTTATTGTGACCAATGTGTATGGGCTAGGTGCATTCATTCACATGGCCAATGTACTCAAAGAATTCCTTCTCCATTACTCTGTGATACAAGAGAGTCTCTTGGGTAACTAATGTCCCATTTTCCTTTTGGCTCTATGTGGTTATAAGAAAACACTCAGCGTTAATCCCTGCAATCTCTACTCTACGTAAAGAAAGAAGTGGATACATGACTGTCTGGTTCCCTCCTCTATCCAGTAAGTCCACAACCGACTTTAACGCTTAAGCTATTTTTAGTAAGGTGGTAGTTTTGGAAAGGGTTAAATGTATTTGAGATTGTCTCTCTAACTATTTTCCTTTACGGCTTTTGGTTGCGGTCCTCCCTTCGCTATTCTTAAATATCTATATGTAAATCCAACCACACTCCGTGTAAAAAGGTAGTTCTAACTTCGTGGCGGTTTCGACCCTATCTCTCACGTGAGGCCAACAACCCACTACTCATGGATTTCATTAAACTTGTATGTAGTTTTTTTTTTTACACAGGCGGTTCATTTTTCTTGATGTAGGGATAGTCCCGTAGTATTGTTAGGGTTTTTTCGGCAAGAAGCTATCCTCAAACCTCTCCTTAAAGCTTAGGCTTGTAATTTTTGTTTGGAGTCACTCACGGCATACCTAACACCAAAAAATCATGTGGTTGAAACCTGCTCGGGTTTTTCTACAGTGACCCTAACATTTTGTGTAGAGAGCGTCCCGTGTGAGTAACTCTGTATTATTTCTCTCTATGTATTCTGTCAAATTTATCCTTTACAATGGTGAGGGTTCTGTCGGCAAGACTGGGACCTCGATCTTCTCTCTGCCTCTTATACTTGTGTTTTAATATTCCCATTTGATTAAGTAATGACCCTTCGAACTATTGGCTTTTGAAAAGGTTGGGCATCCGAACTTGCTGTGATTTATCGCGTTCTCGAATTTAATGTTGTAAGGTCATAGACCAATCCCCTTTGGTTGCGATAAGGTTTCCTTGTTGTTGTATAGACTTTAATACTAAATATATTTACCTTTCTCGTACTGGTACAAGGATTATGATAGCCATACTATTCCACTGTGTGTAAACATTTCAAAACCTAACTTAATTAAATTAATTACTTTAAGCTCTTTGTTTATGTAATTCTATGTCTGAAAACATGTCTATTTTCATTTTCTTCATCGTAAATAGAATAGTAAAAGTCGTATAAAAAATGGAAATAAATGCCTCTATGTGACATGCACTATACTATGGAAACTCCCTCTCGTTTATCAAAATCTTAGATGTTTTGGAAATGTTCTACTTACTTATTTACATTCTAGAATGCTTGATTAACTTGTCTGATTTTACTTCTTCAACGTAATGAAAAAAAAGGCAATTTAAGTATCTTGAACTATGTTCTTAACTGTGTTTTATTTATCATCAATTTAAGTTTAGATAATTTATGAGACCAGTATCTCGCAACCCTATCTATAGTCCAAATTTGGGAAATTCTGTGGGACATACTTTATACTGTGAAATCTTTATTTGATCTGGTTATGCAATAAAGTACATGTTTAATAATGTTCTATCTGCTTGCTACATTCTGAGCATTGGGTTCATTTTGTTTAGTTACAAAAGTAATGATGGGACCCCTGTTTCCATTGCGGGGGTACCATCAGTCATTTCAAGTTCCACTCCTCCCCTTTGGGCTATGGATAGTTCACCTAGTGTCGCTGATGGGAAAAACACCCCACGCCAACCTCAAGCTAAGTATTAACCTGGTGTTGACTCTTTAATGCCAAATTTCATGGGTTCTTCTCAAACATTGCTTTATCTTCCATATTTAATTTCATCGATTTTTTTCGTAACATTTTTTACCAATACCTTGATTCCCTCTTGCAGGGTTTAATCGTTTTCGAGGAAAAGGATACACGCAGTCACCTCACTCGAAAGGTATTTGAGTTCTAGGTCTCGACATCTGATTTTACTTCTCAGGTTCTGTTTTATTTAGTGGTACAGGATCCACCTTAGGGTACTTATGATAACCCTTTGAACTGGGGTTCCATAGATAAATGGTTTTCTTGTATCTTAGATCCCTTAATGGAATAGACAAAGGGGAAACCCTATATTGTATAAATTTCAAAATTTACCATTTTGATAACATGTGTTGGGTGAGATATTAAATCTTTGTTTTGTGTTGAACACCCTCTGTAACAGGTAGCATGTATTATATATATCACTGAGATTTTATTTTGGGTTTGTTGTAATGTAAAAGGGACTGCACTTTCTACTCCTTTGATATAGTCAGATTAATAGAAAATAATTGAAATCTCAAGTGATTCAAAAGTCGATAACAACTTTCTGTGTTATGCATATTTATAATTTTATGCAGTTCCATGCATGCAATCATGCTACGATATATATTTATATATATGTTTCTAATCATCTCCAGAACTTTGTTTCACATTGTAAAGATCAAGTTTCCATAAGAGAATGCACACACACACACACACACACACACACACACACACATATATATATATACCTACATATATGGCAAGGTTTATGAATTAACACAATAATATTTCTATTTCCTTTAAATGGAATGCATATCCTCTATACATATATTTACATAACTCAACTTTATCACAGCTTAAACTTCACAATAGTTTTCTTCACTTTACTCAATGAATAAAATCAAACTGTAAAGGCTTATTCTACAATTCATTTCATTCTACCAATTATTAATCAACAAAACCATTCAACAAGGAAATGAGTAGATGTACATATATGAACAAAGAGCCGGGACAAAAAATGGAACCAAGTTCAACCCAACCATAGAACAAAACAACCAAACTACTTGCTCCGGTCACCCCCTAGCCTGACCATGAATCCATAAGGACGAACTCCAATGCTCCTCTTTTGCTATAGTCCTCTTTCAGATGAGAAATTCTCCTTTCCTCACACTCAGAATAATTCCCATAAAAATAAGTGATATCCTTTCTCCAGCATACTCAACAGCATCCTGCCTCCTCCCATCTATTGTATATGAAAAAAGCATCTTGTGCCTAGGTCTTTCCCCCCCTTTGGGAGTTTTTGCAACATTACAAATCCGTGATTTTCAAGGGCTGCTAATGGCCAAATTCCTCATTTTCCACTTGTAAAATTCATCCCTGAGGTAGTTCAAGCCTGTTCCCAACTCATGGAGTCATGGTCAGTTGATTTCAACCTGCATGTTCCATTTGTCGTTCAACAATTAATATAAATATTTTTCCTTTACAAGTGTCATAGTCAAAGAGTTGGTTGGGAAAATCAAATCTTTGCCCAACAGTCACAATAATTAATTACAATTAATCAAATTCCAAATTTGGAATTGCCATAAATGGCAATAATTTTCCAAATACGAATTTGCCAAAAATGGAAATAAATTCCTAAGTGCGTACAGACTTTAATAATAAATTGTTTTTGGGGATATTACATCCTCTCCCCCTTCAGTAGAACACTTTCCTCAGTGGTCGTTCCTTTCTCAGAATAGGTTTGGATAAGATTTATGAAAATCTTCCTCCAATTCTGCAAGATACCAGATATATAAATATGCAGAACAGAAATGAAATGCTAGAAATGACAGAATAACAGTAAAATATCCATCATAATCTTCACAATACATAGAAATGATATACGAAATAGCAACAGAAATAGAACTTTGAATCAGATAGAAATGTTCACAGGCCTCTTCGAGGGGGCAACCTCCAGTCGAGCAGTGCTCTATTACAATAATATCCAAGCTAGGGTTTTTCATACCGTCGACCCTTATTTATACTAAATATGTCTATTAAGAGAAGCATCTAGAGGAAGATCCTTCTAGAAGCAGAAGCTTCTATTAGGTCTTCTTACATCCGCCTTATTCTATTTTATTGAAAGGTCTTATTAATATT
>ML786333.1:740131-769590 GCA_009831015.1 Picea engelmannii | reverse complement strand
CACTTTGAATCAGATAGCAATGTTCACAGGCCTCTTCGAGGGGGCAACCTCCAGTCGAGCAACGCTCTGTTACAATAATATCCAAGCTAGGGTTTTTCATACCGTCGACCCTTATTTATACTAAATATGTCTATTAAGAGAAGCATCTAGAGGAAGATCCTTCTAGAAGCGGAAGCTTCTATTAGGTCTTCTTACATCTGCCTTATTCTATTTTATTGAAAGGTCTTATTAATATTGACCTTTATTACATATGAATACATTGATCTACCTATGTGCGGGTTAGGACCTTAACAAATTCCCAAGTGGCCTCCTCAGGAGTAAAGTGCTTCCATTGCAGTTTTACCTGGGTGATGACTCTATTTCGTAGTACTGTTTCTCTCTTGTCCAGAGTGTGCAAAGGTTCCTCTTGGAACTCACCTTTTGGTTCCACCTATGCCATGATCCAATCGATCATGTGAGTAGGATCATGAACATAATTTTTTAACAAAGAAACATGAAATACATTATGAATTTTCAAATTTGTAGGAAGTGCAAGTTGATATGCCATGGGTCCAACTCGAGCTAAGATCTCGAAGGGGCCACAAAACCTGGGTGCCAACTTTGAACAGTTTCCTAGCTTTAATGAACTTCTTCTTGCTTTGACTTTTAAATACATGTGATCTCCAACTTGAAATTCTCGGTGTCTTCTTTTCATATCTGCGTAATGTTTCTGTCTGTCTTGTGCCTCCTTTAGATTTTGTTGTACTTTTATTACCGTATTCTCCATTTCTTAGAGCATTTCTGGTCCCACCATGAGTCTGACAACTGGGTTATCCCAGCTAATTAGATTTGTACACTTTATGTCGTACAATACTTTGAAGGGGCTCATCTTAGCCGATGTCTAATAACCATTATTGTATGAAAATTCCACCAAGTGCAGGTATTCCTCCCACTTAGTTGGTTTCGTCCTTACGTACATTCATAGAATATCATCCACAATTTGGTTTCTTCATTCAGTTTTCCCATCCATTTGTGGATTGTAGCTTGTGCTGAAATTCAAGTTAGTATTCTACCCTGCAAACAATTCTTTCGAAAATGTAGATGTAAATTTGACATCTCTATCCGAAATCACCATTTTAGGAATACCATGCAGTCTAAAAATTTCCTTCATAAATATTTCAACGATGTTAATAGCTTTATAAGTAGATTTCAAAGGAATAAAATGTGCAGACTTGCTAAGTTTATCAATTACTACCATAATTGAATCATTATTTTTTTGAGTTTTAGGCAAACTTGTGATAAAATCCAATGAGACAGTCTCCCACTTCCATTCCAGTATAGGTAGAGGCTGTAACATATTGGCAGGGTGCTAGTGTTCATCCTTCACCCATTGACAATCTAGGCACTTAGATAAGTATTTTGTTGTCTCACCTTTCAGGTTAGGCCAATAAAACATAATCCTCAATGTTATTACCATTTTCTGGTATCTTGGATGACCAGAATATGGTTTCTTGTGTACTTCATCCAAAATTGTTAGCTTTAATTCAACAGAATCTAATATGCACAACCTGTTTTTGAATCTTAGTAATCCATTTCTATCTAAACTAAGATCTGTTATGTCTACATTTTCTACATTATTTTGTAAATCTGCCATTGTTTTGATGTATTTTTCGTCATTATCACTTTCATATTTTATCCTTTGCTCAATGTCTCTTTCTGCCCTGCTAATATTTATCTCAAACAACCCATGAATTCTTCTACTTAAGGCATCTTCCACTTTGTTTTCCTTACCCTTGATGTGTCTTACCTCGAAATCGAATTTGCTCAAGAAGGCTATCCATCTTTCTTGCCCCATGTTAAGATCTAGTTGGCTAAACAAGAATTTCACATCACTGTTATCAGTTAGCAACAAAATTTTTATGCCCATTATATATTGTCGCCACATTTTTAACACATGCATTACAGTTGCTAATTCCAAGTCGTGAGTGACATAGTTTCATTCATGCTCTTTTAGTTTTCATGACTCGTAACAAATAACGTGCCCTTCTTAAGTTAGGACACTTCCCAAACCTTCTTTGCTCACATCCACACAGACTGCAATGTCTTTATTCGGGTCTGCTGCCCTTAAAATAGGTGGGGTTGTTAACAATTCTTTTAACTTATTAAACATTTCCTGACATTTCTGCGACCAAATAAACTTTGTTCCCTTTTTTTGTAGAGATGTGATAGGGTATGCAATTTTAGAGAATCCCTCTATAAATCTGTGGTAGTAACCAGTGATTCCCATGAATGAATGGATTTCCACCACATCCTTAGGGATAGGCCATTCCATGATGGCTCTTATCTTCTCTGGGTCGACTGCAATACCCTCTTCAGATATTACATGTCCTAGGTACTGTATTTTCTTTTGGTAAAAGTCACATTTGTCAAATTTTGCATACAACTTGTTTTTATTAATGTATTCAGTACTATCCTTAGATGTTCTTTGTGTTCTTCTTCTATTTTCGAATACACTAGAATGTCATCAATAAATACCAAAAAAAACTTACCTAGGTACAGACTAAATACGCTATTCAATAAACACATGAATGTTGTTGGTGTGTTAGTGATACCAAACGGTATAAAAACAAATTCATAATGTCCATATCTCATCCTAAATGTTGTTTTACTTATGTCTTCATCCTTTATTCTGACTTGGTGATAACCATATCTTAAATCCAACTTCGAAAAAATCTTTGCCCCTCCCACTTGGTCAAACAAATCATTGATTCTGGGTAGGGGATATTTGTTCTTGACAGTCATTCTGTTTAACTGTCTATAATCAATGCATAATCTTAGAGTTCTATCTTTCTTTTTAACAAAAGGGACTAGTGCTCCCCACAATGAGAGACTTAGTCTAATGTATTCCCTTGTCCCACAGTTCTTGTAGCTGAATTTTTAACTCTGTTATGTCTAGTAAACTCATCCTGTAGGGTGCCTTAGATATAGGGGCTGATCCAGGCAGCAGATCGATAGAGAAGTCTATCTCTCTTCTTTGGGGTAGTTCTGGTATTTCGTCTACAAATAAATCTCTAAAATCATGTAAGACGATAAAATATTCTAGTCTGGTTTTATCTTCTTTTTCCAACAGATTTGTCACTTGAATAACTTAAATCTGACAACCTTTATTCATTCACTTCTTAAACTGCATTGCTGAAATCTGCCTAGTTGATACTGGTTTTCTGATGCCTTGTATTGTCCTAACAATGTTGTTTTCATCTCTGTAAGTAAGTGATTTTTCATAACAATCCAAAATTGCTTTATGCTTCTCTAACCATTCCATTCCAATAATTATATCGTAAGACCTTAACAGTAGAATATTCAGATTTAACTTTCTGTTTTGACCATCTAAACTAAATTCACAATTAGAAACGAAATCTATTACTTTTATTTTTGTTCCTGTTGCTAGTTGTACTAGCCAAGATTTTGTATTCTTTACTTTCTTAAGCTTGTTTGAATACACTACACCAGGAGCAACGTAACTCAAAGTAGCTCCTGGATCAATTAAAATAGAAATATGATTATTATTAACTTCACCTTCAACTTCCACTATAGTGGATTGGTGATCATCTTTTCAGCCATCCACAACTGCATTGATCCTGTGTACGCTTCTGCCCACATCTCCCACTATAGAGGCCTCTTGCAGGTTGTGAATTGTGGTCCTTGCTGTAGAAGTTAAACGTGGATAGTTCCTCCTTAAGTGAGGTTCTCCACACTCCCAACATTTTAATGGTTCCCTGGGGTTGTCCCCAAACTTCTTGGTTCCCATATTAACTGGTCTCTCGCCCCCTTGGGTGTTGTGATTATTGGACTGAAAAAAATTTCTTGGAAAATTCCTTGATGCATTCCGGAAAGGGCTGGTTGGAAGCCCTTATTTCACTGATTCATTATGTCCTGTTTCTTATCTTTCCAAGCCTTGGGAGGTTCATACCACTGTTTGTATTGGTCATAAAACATCTAAGACTTTCTAAAAACCTCGGTTAAGGTATTGGGGTTGTCGAACTTGATCCTGTCCTTATAGGACTGTGGTAGGAATCCAAGGAATCGATGGATTTTTACTTTGTCCTCCCTGATGTAAGGTACAAATATTAACAATTTCAGATATTTTTTGAGCAGGTCATCCATGGTCATCTGGCCGAGTCGTAGCGCACAAAACTCTTTGGTATTTCTTTCATAGTAACTTTATGAAAAATACTGTTTCTTAAAGTATTTCTTGAAATCCGACCACTCCATCTGTTTTTCCTTTAAGCCCTTGGCCAACTTCAGGTCCTACCACCATATAGTCGCCTTTCCTTTCAAGTTATAAATGGCCATTATGACCCTCATGTTGCTAGAATAATTGTAAATATGGAAATACTTTTTTATGTCCAGTCACCATGCTTCAACCTCCTCCCCTATCCTGGATTCCCCGTCAAAGGTGGACGGTTTGATTTTCTTAAATTCACCCTTCAAGTGGTCCACCTGTTTCCTCTTTCTTCCTATGGCTATTTTATTTTCTGTTGATGGTGTGCCTTAGAAAGATAGAAAAGTTAATGCCGGAGCATTGTCAGCAAGCCCACGCTGAAGGATGACTCAATTCCATAGCACACGTGAAAGGACAACTCAGCGCCATAGTGCACCTTTCTAATTTAAAAAGGAATCTGAAAGGTTGCGTTTTCTATAGATCCATTTTTGAACGGATGGTTGAAGAAGAGAGAAACGCTCAGGATTTGAATGATCGCAAGAGATCTCAGAGTTTCTCTCTCAATATTGAATGTAATTGAACTAGAGTAGCAGTTAGGTTTTTCATTTTTTTTCAAGTAGACAAGTAGTCGGAGGGAACCCGAGAGGACATCTGGTAGTAATAGGTGATTGTATGCCCAATGAGGCAGTGGGTGTAATATTATTGAATAGGATATAGAATAGTTTTCTTGAGAGAGATGATACTAGGTTACAGTCTAGCCTACACATATTATAATCAGACATTCATTTTAATGGAGAGAAAGCAATTTTTCCTGCATATGAACTTTCTCTGTGTGTTGATGTGTTCATGAATATCATTTTTTCATATGAATTAATGTTGTAGATGTATGTTAAGTTTTCATCTACAGGGATAGATAGAATTCTCTATATGTGAGTTTGTGGAGTTGTTTTGGGTTCTTTAGGTTGTGCAAAGAGTGCACAACAGAACATTGGAGGTTTTGTAGCCAACGCAAAGAGTGTGCATTTGAATCCCTAATCAGGATCAGGGAAGGACGTGCCTGGAGGGCACACCAGAGAATTTACAAACTAAAGGAGAACCTCAATGTTATTAAACACATTAGATGAAAGACTTTGTATAGGAGGGCACAGAGAGAAGACATAATTGTCAAGGATTATGTGAAGCTCTGCCAGGTGGGCATTGAGCGTGTGCAAGGAGTGCACGAAGGAACTCTATTTCTATTTCTTTGAGAAGAGAAGTGTCTATGAGAAGACACTCACAGGGTTGTTGAACACTCTATAGGCTCAGCAAGGTGTGCTTGAGTAGAAGTTGCCAGGAGGGCACTTATATCCCTTCGAGGAATGAAAGGGACAAATACCTTTGTTGTTTGAGCAGTTGAATCTCAAGGAGGAAAGTAGAGTTATTGAACACTCTGGAGGAAGACCTGTGGAAGGAGTGCACCAGGCCAACACTCAGACAAAGTGTTGAAGACAACCAGTTGAAGGTCGATCGAGCACAAGGAGTGTGCAGAGAAGAAAATTGTTTCAAGTTCAAAAGCTCAAGAGGTTGAGTGCAAACGTGTGCCAGGAGGAGCACCAAAAATCCTTTAAGGAAGAGGAAGGGTCAAGCCCCTTTGGAGATCTGAATCAATTCGAAATCTTAGGAAGGATAGCACAACAACATGCAGGGATCCTACAAGGAGTTGCAGAGGTTAAGAAACCCCTTCGAGGTTTAGAGTGAGGAAATATCAGGAGGAGGAGTGCGAAGCTGCACAAAGAGTGCAAGTGTGTGTAGGGTCGAGGTCAAGTTTCATTGAAAAAATATCAGGAGGGAAAGAGGAAGCCAAGACCCAAAGTCATCAGGGCTCGCAGGAGGTATATCAAAGGTTGAGACCTTCGAAGAGTCGAAATCTTCCAAGTCTAGAAGAAAGAAAAATCTCGGGAGGAGGAGCGAAAAATATCGTTATATTAGTTGTAGAGGAGCGATTTGGACCATCAAAACTACACCCAGACAGGAGAAGCGAGTGCAGGAGAAGATTATATCTAGGCCGTCAGATATAAGAACATGGACCAACATCTATTGGCTCCGGAGGACAGGTTCCGAAATCATTGGGACCGTCCATTGTCGGAGGACAGGTCGCAGTAGATCTAAGAGTTTGAAGGATCGGACCTCAGAGGATTAGAAAGAAGGTAGGAGGTGAATATCCTAGGAGGTAGGAGCCACAACAATCCTAGCCTCCCATCAAGGAGGACACGTGGTGAGAGATCAACATTTCGCTGACTCGTGACTCAAGGAAGTCAAAGGGTAGAGTCGTGAGAACTTGAGAAATGCGAACTCGCGAGTTGATCTGAGCCATTGGATCGAGAAAGGTCATGATTCGTCGATATGGCATGAGAAAAAAATAGGGAATCAGAAGAACAGAGGCGAGCCAACCTCCAAAGTCGCGAAACATGAAATCACAAGTTGATCTAAGTCGTTAGATTGTGGGGAGTTGTGAGCCATCGATCTGACGCTCACAAATATAGGGAAGTTAGAGATAGGAAAAGTGGGAACTCGCGAAGTCTGAGTTCATGGTTTAATATGAACTGTTCTATCAAAGGGAGATCTGGACCATTGATCTGGAAAGAGGAAATTGGGATTCAGAAGGAATAAGGAAGCCAACTTCCAAAATTGTGAAACGCGAAGTATCGAGTTTGCGAAGGAGATCAGAATCGTTTGATCACAAGGAGTCCAAGACCATTGATCGAAGGCAAGCGAAGAGTGAGAATTTCAAATATCATAAGAAGGGAGATGAGCCATATTTTGACCTCGTGAAGTGCGAAGTCCCGATTCGCGAAGGGGGACAGCAGAACCGTCGAATCGCGGGGATTCTAGACCGTTGATCTGACGGGAGCGCAAATTCAGAAGTCGAAATAAGGATGATGAGAAATATTTCGATAACGTGAAGTGCGACGTCACGAGGCACTTGGAATATTGACCCCAGGTCATAGCGAGGGGTCACATTGATGAAGGTGAATAGAGGGGATAACATGCGCTAGGCTCCAGTTCGAGGGATTGAGAGTCGAGAGAGTCAAGGGCAACTCATATGAAAAGACCCGACATGCAAAGTCACGAAGCACATTTTGGTTAGGCGAGTGGTCAAGACTATGATCACGTAAAGGAAGGGCTTATCCAGAGAAGAGCTAGCTCCCGTCAGACATTGAAATTTTAACAACGCTCAGGAGATGACCCGTGGGTTCCATACAACCTTCGCATTTGGAGAAAGGGCTTGTGTAAGTTGATTTGGGGTCCAACAGAGACCTGAGGAGTCGATTCGACTCAGTATCTTGATCAATCCTTGACGGGAGGTCAACAAACCTTGTTGAGGTAGGGGCACTACATCAAGTGGTATCAGAGTTGATTTTTTTGCTTGTAGATAGCAGGCAAAAGAGGAAAAGAGATAAAGGAGATAGTTTGATACCATCAAGTGGTATCGGAGCTAATTTTAGTCTGTAGATTTTAGGCAAAGGGGATAAGGGATATAGCCTCATACCATGAAGAGGTATTAGAGTTGATTTCATCTGTAGATTTCAGGTGAAGGAGATAGAGAAGACAATATGAGTACATCAAGTAGTATCAAGAGTTGAATTATGTCTATAGATTGTAGACAAAGGTGAGAAGGAGAATAGAAATAATCTGATGACATCACATGGTATCCTAAGTTGAAGTTCACTTATGGATAGCAGGTGAAGGAAGATAGACTGTTGATGCTCTACGAAGATTGTTGCAAGGTGTGCAACAAATGGTAGATATCTAGGAGGGATGAAGACAAAAAAGATGGCTACTGAAGGCCATGAGCGTGGTCGAAGAGGAGGCCACCAGGAGAAAAGTAAATCACAAATGGATATAGAGATCGGGGAAATAAGAGACGAGATGGAGAGGCTAGTATTGAAGATGAAAAAAGAGGAAAATATGCATTGGACATATGAATGGCCTTTAAAGAGGAAGGTAAAGTGGCTTGTCCAAAAATTATTTTCCAGAGGACAATGACAATTGTTGAGAAGGTGGCTGAGGCATGCTGAAAACCTCTGTGACACATAGGAGAAAGTGATTTAGATCTGTGAACTAGAGACTAGGAGTAATATCAGTGATGATGAGTAGAAGAGATTAGTTAGGGATATCATAAACTGCCAGAGGGGTAGAAGTGAACTTTCAAGTTTCCATGTGGGAAATGGAAGGGGGTCATTGGATGGTCTCATAAACTTCCAGGAGGGTAGTGATGGAAGTTCAAATTGCTAGGTATGAAAGGGGAAAGATATGAGACTGTCTGAAAGTCTCAGGAGCTCAGAGGTAAGTTCAGATTAGCAAGGAGTGCTGATAGATGAAGATTCATGTGGACTTGAAAACCATGTGAATGAAGATGATGAGAAGTTAAATACTTCAATCAAAATTGAGGAGGATCAGAGGAGTGTTTTGATCATTGGAGGAATTGAGGTATTGCTTCCACATATCCCAGTTGAGGCCAACACTTGTGTTGCAGATGCAACAACAGAGGAAGGACAACCAACAGTGATTATCACAGAGGAAGAAGAGAAGGAGAAGATACTGATGTCGGCCCCAACAAAAAAAGAGGAGAATTTAGATGAAGTTCTCACTCAGTGGGAGAAAGAGATGAATATGTTGGAGGATTGGTTAGACAATCCAACCCATAAGATGGCTGCCAAGAGACAATCATGTAAATTGTAGGAGAAGATGGTTCGAGAGAATTGCTCAAAAACATCAGCCAGGGAGTCGAATAGGAGATGACTGCAGCGCTGAAGCATGCAGCAGAAGAGGGAGCATACCATCTCGGGGAGCAACTGGAGGAATTTGGAGTTGAACCAACACAAGCGGAGATGAAAAAGGTCAATCTGTTAGAGGAGGAAGTTGAACAACAACTCAGTTGTGAGATTGCAGAACTAGGGTCTACAATAGAGTGGTCAACTAATACCACAGGAGATGAAGATAACATGAAAGTTAAGATTGATCAGATTGGTGAAGAGTAGAAAGAGCACACATTTAAATGTGCCCAAGAGATGGAGAAAGAAGAGAATTCAGTGGAACTGATCAAAATTTTCAACCAAGGAGATGAGCATAAGGCAACTATATGATTGGGATCTACAGTAGGGGGAGAAGAGCATTTAGAGGAATGACTCAAATTTTTCATCCAGGGAGCTGAGAAAGAGATATATGTAGAATGTGAACCTACAGAAGAGGAGGAAACAACAGATAGCATGGATCTTGTTGATCTGTTTGAAGAGATGGAGGCCCTGGAGAGAAGGGTAAATATGCAAAAGCATCTTATCCAACAAGTCAAGTTGGAAATTGATGGAGAGAAAAGGAAATAGAGCATACTGCAGGGGGGAAACCAGCCAATGGACCAACTAGACTAATAAATAGAGGAGATAAAGAGATTGGTGCTGGAATAAGTACAAGCAACAATCATCAGAGAAGTATGGGACATAAGAAAACGTGTGGGAGAAGTAGGGTAAAAGAGATAGCAAGGAAAAGGAGTAGATGAACAGCTCCAAGAGAAAGTATTGGACCCTGGAGGATCTCAATAGTAGAGAAGAGGGAGCCATGAGTTGGAGCTCATGAATTTCCCAACCATGGAGTATGATGCAGGGGCATCATCAGCAAGCCCACGTGGAAGGACAACTCAGTGCCATAACGCACGCGGAAGGAAAACTCAATGCCATAGTGCGCCTTTCTAATTTAACAAGGAATCTACAAGCTGGTGTTTTCTGTAGATCCATTTTTGAACAGATGGTTGAAGAAGAGTGAAACGCTCGAGATCTGAATGATCGCAAGAGATCTAGGAGTTTCATTCTCAGTCTTGAATGTAACTGAACTAGAGTAGCAGTTAGGTTTTTTTCTTTTTTGGAGTAGACGAGTAGTCAAAGGGAACTTGAGAGGATTTCTGGTAGTAGTAGGTGATTGTACACCTAATGAGGCAGCGAGAGTAATATTTTTGAATAGGAGATAGAATATTTTTCTTGAGAGAGATGAGACTATGTTATAGTCTATCCTATACATATTGTAATCGGACATTCATTTTAATGGAGAGAAAGCAGTTTTCCTGCATATGAACTTTCTATATGTGTTGATGTGTTCATGAATGCCATTTGTGCTTATGAATGAATGTTCTAGATGTATGTTAAGTTTTAATCTGCATGGATAGATAGAATTCTCTATCTGTGAGTTTGCAGAACTGTTATGGGTTCTTTAGGTTGTGCAAGGAGTGCACAACAAAATTTTGGAGGTTTTGTAGCCAACGCAAAGAGTGTGCATATGAATCTCTAATTGGGTTCAGGGAAGGACATGCCAAGAGGGCACACCAAATCATTTATAAACTCAAAGAGAACCTCAAGGTTACTGAACACCATGGAGGAAAGACTATGTAGAGGAGGGCACAGATAGAAGACAAAATTGTTGAGGATTATGTGAAGCTTTGCCAGGTGGGCATTGAGAATGTGCAAGGAGTGCATGAAGGAACTCAGTTTCAAGTTATGTGAGAAGATAAGAATCCATGAGAAGACACTCACATGGTTTTTGAACACTTTGTAGGATTAGAATGGTGTGCTTGAGCATAATTTTCCAGGAGGGCACTTATATCCCTTCGAGGAACAAAACAAACAGAGACCTTTGAGGTCCTAGGATTTTGAGCTCAAGGAGGAAAGAAGAGTTGTTGAACACTCTGGAGGAAGACCTATGCAAGGAGTGCACTAGGCCAACACTCAGACAAAGTGTTGAAGACAACCAGTTGAAGGTCAATCAATCACAAGGAGTGTAACGAGAAGTGAACTGTTTCAAGTTCAAAAGCTCAGAAGGTCGAGTGCAAATGTGTGCTAGGAGGAGCACCAGAAATATTTTAAGGAAGAAGAAAGGTTGAGCCCCTTTAGATATTTGAGTCAGTTTGAAAGATCAGGAAGGATAGAACAACAACGTTCAGGGATCCTACAAGGAGTTGCAGAGGTCAAGAAACCCCTTCTAGGTTTCAGAGTGAGGAAAGTTGAGGAGGAGTAGTGCGAAGCTACACACAGAGCACAAGTGTGTGCAGGGATGAGGTCAAATTTCATTGACAAAATATCAGGAGGGAAAGAGGAAGCTAAGACCCAAATTCATCAGGGCTCGCAGGAGGTAGATCGAAGGTCAAGACCTTCGAAGTGTAGAAATATTCCAAGTCTAGAAGAAATCCAAACCTGAGGAGGAGGAGAGACAACTGTCATTATATCATCTGCAGAGAAATTGTCTAGACCGTCGAAACTATGCCCAGACAATAGAAGAAATTGCAGGAGATGATCATATCTGGGCTGTCAAATCTGAGCACGTGGACCAATATCCATTGTATATAGATGAAGGTGCATGAGGGTTAAACCCTTCAATAATGTACAAAAGAGTAGACTTTGCGAATTCCCAAGTTTTGAAATCATCAAGACCATCCATCATCAGAGGAGAGGTGGCAGTAGATCTAGGAGTTCAAAGGATCAGACCGCGGAGGATTAGCAAGAAGGTAGGAGGTGAATATCCGAGGAGCTAGGAGCCACAACGATCCTAGCTATCCATCAAGGAGGACACGTGGCGAGAGATCAACATTTCGCTGACTCGCGACTCAGGGAAGCCAAAGGTTAGAGTCATGAGAACTTGAGAAATGTGAACTCGTGGTTGATCTGAGCCATTGGATCGAGAAAGGTCATGAGTCATCAATATGGAGCGAGTGGGAAATCAAGAATTGAAAGAATAGAGGTGAGCCAACCTCCAAAGTCGTGAAATGTGAAATTGTGAGTGTTAGAAAAATAGGACTGTGTAGCAATAAAATAAAACAAATGCGGAAAAAAAACACAGAAGATACACAATACAATAAAGACACAAATTTACGTTGTTCACCCAATGTGGGCTATGTCCACCAGAGAAATTTACAGGTCCTTCCTTTATTATTATCCAAAAAATGAAGGGATACAACCTACAGTAAAACCCGTTGTAACCTCCTCTTCTTTCTCTCACAGTCTCCTCTCTCAGAATACAATACTCGTCATAATGCATAGCCGCAATACGTTTCCCTCATAATAGAGGGTTTCCTTCTAGGGTGAAAAAACCCTGACATAATTTCTAACGCAATGAACGGTCTAGATTTACAATAAAATTACAATATACATTTACAAGGCATTTTTTCCTTTGAAGGATTCGCCCCCGAACACCCCACCCGGGGGATAGGCGCCCCAGACCCCGCAGACAGGGTACCCCCGCTCTACACTCCCCTGCGTGGAAGAGTGTACATACTTCTGGGGTGTAAGGTCTTCATGGGGTATAAACATGGATGAAAGAAAGGACCTATGAATAAGGAACATAATCAGGCTCCACAACCAACAGTGAGTTGATATGAGCAGTTAGATCATGGGGATTTGTGAGTCATTGATCTGACGCTCGCAAATATCGAGAAGTCAGAGATAGGAAAAGAGAGAACTTGTGAAGTCCAAGTTCACAATTTGATCTCAACCATTGGACCACGGGGACATCCAGACCGTTGGTCTGAAAATAAAAAATCGGGAGTCAGGAGGAAGAAGGAAGCCAACTTCCAAAATCGTGAAACGCGAAGTCCCAAGTTCACGAAGGAGATCAGAACTGTTGGATCACGGGGAGTCCTAGACCATTGATCGGAGGCAAATGGAGATTTAGGGTTTCAGATATTGGAAGAAGGGAGATGAGCCATCTTTCAATCTCGCAAAGCGCGAAGTCCTGATTCACGAAGGGGGAGAGTAGAACCGTCGGATCGTGGGGATTGTGGATTGTCGATATGATGCAAGCACAAGTTCAGAAGTCGAAAGAAGGGATCTGATAAATCTTCTAACAATGCAAATTGTGAAGTCATGAGGCACTTGGAATATTTGCCCCAGGTCATAAAGAGGGGTCACATTGATGAAGGTGAATAGAGGGGCTAGCACACACTAGGCTCCAGTTCGAGGGATAAGGAGTCAGGAGAGTCAAGGGTGACTCATATGCAAAGACCCGACACGTGAATTCGTGAAGCGCCTTTTTTTTAGGCGATTGGTCACAACCGTGGTCACGTAAATGAAGGGCTTAGCCAGATAAGAGCTAGCGCATGTCAGGCGTTGAAATTTGAACAATTCTCAGGAGAGGGCTCGCGGGTGCCACACAACCTGTGCATTTGGAGAAATGGCCTGTGTAAGTTTATTTGGGGTCTAGTAGAGACCCGAGGAGTCAATTCGACTCAGTATATTGATCGATCCTTGACCAGGAGGTTAGAAAACCCTACTGAGGTAGGGGCACTGCATCAGAAGAATTGTTCACGTTTTCTGCTTCAGGACCAGGATTTTTGGAGGCTCTTTTGCTGACCTCTTCTTCCTTTTCATTGTCTTTTGGGCTCTTCTTGGTTACTATTCTATGTAGTAGTACTTCATTTATTTCCTGCTATTCTTCGTGTGCCTTTTTCAATTTCTCATTATCTGCCTTGAAAACTTGCAGTTCCACGATAAGGTTCCTCATTGTTTCCAGAACCTGGGTAGCTGAAATTCGTTCACTATTATGCCTAGGTTCTTTAGGAGGTCCTTTCTTGGGATTATTGTCAAGTCTGATCTCCTCTTCATTCTATGATTCCATTATCACAAAAAAAAAAAAAAAAAATGTTTGTAATAGTAAGTGTTTTTGTAAGTTTTCCATTATACAGAAAAGTATGTACTAAAAAACAATTTGGCCCTATTTAATGTCCAAGTGTTGTAACCCTTTCTCTAATACCATATGTAATGTACCCCAAATTTACCAAATAAGTTTTTTTTTATAGGTGCATTAATACTTCCTTACTCTGATATACTTAATCGTTTTAAACCTGTAATCGTCACTATCATAATATGACGTATAATTACTCATACTTACGAGAGAATAATAACAAGTTCGATAGCCTTATCGTGAAGTCATGCTTTTTAAATTAATTCGGTATATGTCACAATAATTGTCTCAACAGACGAGAGTTTAATCTATCCATGAAATAACTGTGATCTGGTTGTTTCCACAAGTCTACAATAAATCTACCCTAACATGGATTCTACCTTTAACCAAATCTTAGTACCCTCCACTTCATATCCAATGAAGGAGCACTTCTAACTTACCACAAAACATTCCCTTACAAAAGTATTATTTTCTTATCTATAACCTTAAAACCCATGTATTAATACTCATTGGAAATGTTGATCGACATATGCTCCTTACCATAATCCTATATATATATATATATATATATATATATATATTACATATGTTTATAGTCATGCAAGGTATTATATTTCTTGAGTTCAATATTTATGCTAACATATGTTTTCTCCATAGCTTTCAACGTTATCCAAAAAGGAAACTATAAGGATCAATTTTCAACAAATTTGCTCTTACTGTATGCACACTTTAACTGTTACATGACAAGGTTGTTCTTGGCAGTTTTGTTTTCGTTAAAACCTTAACATGGTAATTCGAGGGAACTTAACATATGCTAGTTTTATACAACATGGTTGATCAAATAATGATGTATAGTATAGAGGGTTGAAATCCCGTCTGGTGTGACAAGTCATAACTCTAGACCCGACAACCTATTGAATCTGACCCCAAACCTTATTGTCCAGCAAGAAAACTCCACCCAACTTATTGCAGGGATTTCACTAACAATATTAAGGTTCAGTTGAATGGGAATTCATACTTTTCTATAATTATCATAACTTCTCTGGTTTGAAAGTTATTATGGTTTTGCAATTGTACTGATCCTAGGTTATCGTGACCAATGTGGATGTGCCAGGCGCGTTCATTCACATGGTCGGTGTACTCAAACCATCCCTTTTCCATTACTCTGTGATACGAGAGAGTCTCCTGGGTAACTAAGTGATATCCTTTCTCCATCATACTCAACAACGTCCTGCCTCCTCCCATATGTTGTATATGCAAAAATAAACTTGTTCCTAGGTCTTTTCCCCCCTTTGGGAATTTTCGCAACTTTACAAATCCCTAATTTCTAGGGGCTTCTAATGGCCAAATTCCTCATTTTCCACTTGTAAAATTCATTATTGAGGTAGTTCAAGCCTATTCCGCACTCATGGAGTCATGGTCAATTGATTTCAACCTGGTTGTTCCATTTGTCCTTCAACAATTAATATAAAAATATTTGTCTTTTACAAGTGTCATAGTAAAATATTTGGTTGGGCAAATCAAATATTTTCCCAACGCTCACAATAATTAATTACAATTAATAAAATTCCAAATTCAAAATTTCCATAAATGGAAATAATTTTCCAAATACCAATTTGCCAAAAATGGAAATAAATTCCTAAGTGCATATAGACTTTAATAATAAATTATTTTGGGGGATATTACAAAATATCTCTCAAGATCCATCAAATTAGGATATCAGTTTGAGAAAATATCTCAATCATCCATGTAATTCTCAAATTCTCCTTGAGATTAGGAAACTAAATGTGAGGTGGATTCTCACACTAAATTAATTTCCTTTTTATGAATAATAATGAATAATTCATGTGAAAATAATATTTTGTCCTTCATATGATATATTTCTCCTCCACACTGACTAAGGACTGTGAAAATTTTTCTTTCATGGTGTCAAGGTGTTGTGACACTTAGTAAAGTGCATGTGACACTTACTAAGGTGCATAAGACACTTGACAAAGTGCATGCGACACTTAGTAAGGTTCATACGACACTTTAAAAAAATTATGACACTTAGATGTAAATAGGTGTGATACTTAAGTGTGACATTTTTTGGAATATTGGTTGTTGTCATTGATGTCAACCCTAGTCATGGGTTTTTGACCGCAAGATTGATGAAGGTATTTGGACATCAAGGACAATGCACATGCATATACAACACCCATGGATGGATAGTATACATCATGTTGTTTCCGATGGTATGTGTCACGTCACGTTGATCCTCATGGTTGAGGAGAAATGAATTTTTGAAGATGAGAACGTGAATTGAAGAAGGAAGTACATGTAGGCCTTGAAGATAATTAAAGAAAAGAATTACAAAATAAGAAAGTGTCAGGTCGGCCCTAATGTTAAAATGAAGTGACATAAATGGTATAAATACACATCATTATACATTCATTTTAAACACAAGTCGAATTTCATAGGAAATCAGAAGTAAAGAAGGCCGGATTTCAAGGGAGGATGAAGTCTTTTGGTGATGTGTTCTAAGGTATGTTATTTTCAGGTCATCTTACCATTTTCTCTATAACTTTTTTTATAGAACGATTCATATGGTGAAATTGATATGGTATTGAGAAGAGATATCAATGTACCTATGGTAAAAGTTTTATCTTTTTATTATCTATAATTATGGAGATACACTCTGTGGAAGATAGGGTTTTGGACCAGTCCTGAAGATAGTCAATAAATAGGTGTTTCGGGTAAAACAATCATAACTTCTTCATAGAGAATCCAAACGAAGAGGGAAAATTTTCATTGGAAATAGTATGCACTTTATTTTCTTGTGTGAGAGATTCATAATCAGATATTAAATATTGAGCGCGGGGCATTCTGTATAAGTTAGCTCTCCTGAATAAACCAGAATTGAATAAAGTCTACCATTCTTTCTATAACTTCTTTTTGGGGAGGATTCAAGGAGTGAAACTTGGAGGAGCTTCAGAGAATACATTGTGTAATATTATCTACAGGATCATAGTATTCCAAGAATTGAATAATAACAGAAGTTGAAGAAGTCTCAGGAAGAAGTATCAGGCTCTATGTGATGGTTGGTTGATGGTGATGATTTAATGTAAAGTTTTATTATCTCTAATATATTCTTGAGTGGAAGGAAGGGGAAAGGATGGAGAGGTCAGACCTCTCTTGATATTGGAGGATTGTATCTTCCTCTTGGAGGTTTATCCCTCCCTTTATATTTGGAAGTTGTAGCTACCTTTGGAAGTCATTACTTCCCTTGAACAATAACTATTGATTATTTCTCATATATTTTGCATGGTGTATTGTGGTGTATTGGTGTAACTCTTGTAATATTGTTCATTTCTCATTGGATATTACCGAATGGTTTAAGTATAATTCGAAAAAGGTTTTAAATTTTACTTGATACTGATTCACCCCCCTCTTAGTATCAACAATTGGTATCAAAGAGGGTTACCTTCAATACAGTATAACCATTAGAAGGAAGATCTTATGCAGAAATGGAAGACAACATTCCAAATGCGATTCCACCATTTGATGGAGGCAATTCTAAATACTGGAATAATATAATGGAAACTTACTTGAAATCTCTCGGGGAAGATGTTTGGTTCTCAGTTGCTTCAGGATACAATGCTTTGAAGAAACCAAAGACTGCATCTCAGAAGGAAGAAAAAAGGAACAACAAATTGGAAATAGATACCATCCTGGATGGATTGACAGATTCAATGAAATCCAAGGTGGGATCATGTGCATCAGCAAAAGATATTTGGGACATGCTACAAGACCTTTATGCAAGGGAATAAGCAGAAAAATAAGAAGTTGAAGAAGATTACAACATCTCATATTTCAAAGAAGAAAATAGAGGTCAGTTGTCTTTCTTTAATTGTGAAGGAGTAGGACATGTTGAATTTGAATGTCCTCATCCAAGGATTGAAAGAGATGACACTAAAGAAGAAAATTCCAATGAAGAATAAGAAAATCATGAAGCAGAAATGATTCAACAAGAATATGGGAATATTAAAAAATTAAAGCATGTTGATATTGAAAATAGCAAGCTCAAAGACACGCATAGAAAACTAAGAAGTGAATTGGGTAGTTGTGAAAAGACAGTTGTAATCTTGAAGAAAAAATTAGAATACTTTGAGAAACTAAGAGAAAAAACCATTTCATTGAAAACTCTACTCGAATAAGCAAGAAGAATAGGAGAAGTAAAGAATTTCCAAATGATGAAGAAAGAAGAAGATTGTGAGAAACTTGAACAAGAAGTTTTTTCATTGAGGAAGAGCTTAAGAAACTCTCAAGTGCCAAAATACTGAACACATCTTGGATGCATGGGTGAAACTTCATATAAAGAAGATGCAAATACCAACAAGAAGGTTGAAGAAAGAGCTACACAGACATTTGATGAGAAGTGGACCAGGATACCAGAAAGAAGGAATGATTACAAAAGAGATGAATATCCAAGAAGACATCCTACTCTCAGGAATCAAAGAAGCTTCAATCAGTATGAAGGAAACTACAAAAGAGTATATCATGAACCCATATTGAATACATAAAAAAGAAGGCCACTTACTCCAAGGTATCAAAATTTCTTTCTTGGTCATTGTTATACTTGCAAAAAATTTGTACATAAGGCAATTAATTGGAGAATCAATGAAAGGAACAAATACGCAAGAAACATGAATGGTGTAAATAGAAGATATGGAAATAATTGTGGATTTGTCAACAGAATTTATAATTCATTTTCCCAATTGATGGACAAAAATATTGTATGCTACAAATGTAATTATCTTGGTCACAAAGTACGTGATTGAAGATATATGAAGGAAGATGTCTCTATGCCAACCACAATATGGAGAAGGAAAGAGATTCCAAACAATGAAGATTGTCGAATAACATTAACCGCTAAAGAATGTAAAGAATAATATGAAGGGTACATAGACAGTGGATGTTCTTCACACATGATCGGGGATCAAGACAAATTCATCATCTTGAAGAGAAAGGATGGCAATGTTGCATTTGGAGATGACTCATCTGTCAAAATACTTGGAGAAGGTGTAGTAGAGCTTGGAAGAAAAAATGTAAAATCAAAGAATGTCCTATTGGTTGAATACTTGAAGCATAATTTACTCAGTGTTAGTAAAATGTGTGATCAATGATACACTCTTACGTTTGACTCCCAAAAATGTAAAATCAAAGAAAATAACTCATGAAGATTAGTTGCAACTGCAACAAGAAAACCGAACAACAATTACATCCTAGACATGAAAAAGAGAGAGAAGATAGAAGCCACAAAAAACGATTCCAAGGAAGAAAAAGTCCCAAAGACCAAAAATAAGGATGAAGTATTATGGAGTGCCACATGTTCAGGGGGCGCAACCCCAAAGAAGAGAGTTACCTTTTTCCATTAAACTCAGGGGGAGAATCCCTACCCTTTTCCATTGATGTCAAAGGGGGAGAGAAATTGGGATCATGATTATAGGAGGAACATGAGTTTTTTCATCAATAACAAAGGGGGAGATTGTTGGAATATTGGTTGTTGTCATTGATGTAAACCCTAGTCATGGGTTTTTGACCGCACGATTGATGAATGTATTTGGACATAAAGGAAAATGCACATGCATATACAACACCCATGGATGGATAATATACATCATGTTGTTTCCGGTGGTATGTGGTACGTCACGTGGATCCTCATGGTTGAGGAGAAATGAATTTTGAAAGATGACAAAGTGAATTTAAGAAGGAAGTACATATAGGCCCTAAATATAATTAAAGAAAAGAATTACAAAATAAGAAAGTGTCAGGTTGGCCCTAATGTTAAAAGGAAGTGACATAAATGTTATAAATACACATCATTATACATTCATTTTAAACACAAGTTGAATTTCAGAGGAAATCAGAAGTAAAGAAGGTCGGATTTCAAGGGAGGATGAAGCCTTTTGGTGATGTGTTCTAAGGTATGTTATTTTCAGGTCATCTTACCATTTTCTCTATAACATTTTTTCTAGAATGATTCAGATGGTGAAATTGCTATGGTATTGAGAAGACATATAAAGTTACCCGTAGTAAACGTTTCATCTCTTTATTCTCTACAATTATGGAGATACACTCTGTGGAAGATAGGGTTTTTGACGAGTCCTCAAGCTAGTCAATAAATAGGTGTTCCGGGTAAAATAGTCATAAATTATTCATAGAGAATACAAATGAAGTGGAACAAATTTAATTGGAAAGAGTATGGACTTTAGTTTCTTGTGTGAAAGATTTAGAATTGGATGTTAAATATTGAGCATGGGGCATTCTGTATAAGTTAGCTCTCCTCAATAAACCAGAATTGAATAAGGTCTACCATTCTTTTTATAACTTCTTTTTGGGGAGGATTCAATGAGTGAAACTTGGAGGAGCTTTAGAGAATACATTGTGTAATATTATCTATAGGATCAGAGTATTCCAATAATTGAATAATTACAAAAGTTGAAGAAGTCTCACAAAGCATTATCAGGCTCTATGTGATGGTTGGTTGACGGTGATGATTTAATGTAAAGTTTTATTATCTCTAACATATTCTTGGGTGGAAGGAAAGGGAAAGGATGGAGAGTTAAAAACTCTCTTGATATTGGAGGATTGCATCTTCCTCTTGGAGTTGTATCCCTCCCTTTATATTTGGAAGTTGTAGCTACCTTTGGAAGTCATTACTTCCATTGAACAATAACTATTGATTATTTCTCATATATTGTGCATGGTGTATTGTGGTGTATTGGTGTAACTCTTATAATATTTTTCATTTCTCACTGGATATAACTAAATGGTTTAAGTATAAGTCGAAAAAGGTTTTAAATTGTACTTGATACTGATTCACCCCCCTCTCAGCATCGACAACATTTTGGTGCGTAACACCTGGTAAGTTCCCTCCATGTAACGAACAATTCTTTTTATGGTTTTAAGGTGACTTCTCACAAATATTGTACAAAGCAAGAAAATACACTAAAAATGAAAGAAAAATTAGATTAATATTGATTTAAATAAATAATGATATTGAAAACCTATCAACAAAGTGTAGCATCGACATTCAAATAATCACACTCCTTGGTTATCTTGAATCCCAACTAATAAGGTATAGCACAAGCTTTAAAGTCTTCCATTCTACACTTTTGTAAGAGATTCAACACATATTTAGGATTAAAAATTAAAATTCCATCCATTTTTAATAGTTGGATGACCAAAAAAAATTGCACCAAACCATCTATGTGTCAACTAACTATCTCTTCTAACGGAAAAAGAAATTACCAATGCTTATAATAATGAAAAGGTCATCCATCTGATGTACCTATCATCTAAATTTAGTTGCGAGTGAAATAATCATTCAAAAAAAATTCATCGTTGGAACTGTGACAAAGGTCTGAGTAGAATTGGCCTTTTTTTTTTTTAAAAAGAAAACTCTTACCTACCAAATGAGCATTATGTCTTTCAACATCACCATTAGATGTGAATTTGGTCTTATACACGCTTCAATATTTCACTACTTCAAACCTTCCCATACTTTATATTTTTTATATTATTAAAAATAGACAATACAAGTTGCTAAAGTGTACCTAAAACTATTGCAAAGCCGTTATTTAGTGCATCATGACCACACTTATATTCTTAAATTTTAACTCTTACCCCAATTAACAACATAAAACTCAATTATGCGTGAAAATTTTAGGTACAAGAGGATAATTAGGACATTTATAAAGGAGAAAATATGTTGTAAAATTGATATAGATAAAAATGCATTTATGAATGACTTATATATAGATTGATAACTAATAAATTATATAGCTCTAAATATGTAGATTGTGCAATGTGCTATATATCAATTTTGATGATATTCGTTTCAAATTGTTTTGTAAAATGCTTATAAATTAAAAAAAAATAAAACACAAAATATTTTAATTAAAAATAAAATTTTCATAATACTTCTAACTTCCAAGTGATACATTTTAATTAATGCATAGTAGATAAAAAAATGGATAATAAATAAAAAATAATAGTGCATTAATTTTTACTGATTATAATGTGTTGGATTACTGAGACGGGGGGTGAATTAGTAATAGAGCAATTTAATCCTTTTTAACCATATAATCCAAGTGTTATATCAATGTAGCATTATTATCCAATAACTGCAGAGTAAATAAGCAATGAACAAATGAACAATCATACACATACACAATACAAGAGTGTTTTACGTGGAAACCCAAAGTGGGAGAAAACCACAATTTTTTTTTTCTTATATGTATTGAAGAATTACATTCATTGGAAGCACCAAATTCCTTTGCTTTCCAGCTGCAACCGGAAGGAGGCTCCAACCCCCTAGTTTCTTAGGCTACAACCTGAGGGAAGCTCCAACTCCCCAATTCTCTGGCTATAACCAGAAGGAGGCTACAACCCCTTATGTTCTCTGCCTACAACCATAATGTGGCTACAACCACCTGTCCTTGCCCCGTCCAACCACCCTGACGTATAAGTAGAATGATGGAACCACTGTCACACTATCATTGTGAGATATGTTGTTGTAAACCTGTAGCAATCAACCTGTAATCAACCTGTACCATAAAAAAGTGCATCAACCATGCACCAACCTGTACAAAACCTGTACCATGAAAAAGTGCATCAATCATGCACCAAACGTGTACAAATAACCTGTCACAACAACTTGTCCAAACAACATATCACAAAAACATGTCTCATCAATCTTATCGACCAAATCAGATCTACTCACGAATATTAATCACGAAGACAACTCTCAAATATGTGCATCAACCAACCATAACACAACAACTCATAATCATCACCAAGATCAATATGTTCTTCTAATAATATACCAATACAAGTATGCTACATCTTTCATAAACCATGTGTCAACAATACTACTAACAAGTACCTCCAACCATGTACCAAGTATGTATCAATCATGTATCAACTACTCATCAACTATAACTCGTCAATATGTACCAACATCATGAACTATACACCTCATGTATGTGCCAACTCATCAACTACTTGTCTCAACCATGTACACAACATGTACCTCAACCAAAAACCCTCATCAATTTCATCATCCAAATATAATTTGTAACTTTATAGTAGACTTGGTGTATATTATCACATACCTGCAAAACTTCCTTAACTTTAACAACAAGAAACTAACATTTTCATCAAACTTTACTTTAATCTCACATGACTAGTTTTGGATTAGTCAACAACCCTAACTTGAAATAATCATAACTACGTACATATAATGAAAAAAGATATGAAAATAGTACACAATGTTCTTCAATGTGTTTTATGCAATTCCTCAGGGTTTCACTACTTGGAACCTCTCAGAAAAGGAGTTATGGAAAAAATGGCATGCCTTGTTGAATTCTAGCTTATTCTAGAGAGCGAACTTGTAGAGCATGCCCTGCACAGAATATTTGTTGTGTGGATATGAAACTTTTACACATAATACTACAGATTGTAATCTAACCAACAATTTTGGTATTACTTAATGTGGATCTGTTATGAAGAAGTTATGACATTTTTACCAGAAACCCTTGTTTTAGACTAGTTTCAGGACTAGCCACAAATGTTATTTTCCATAGAGTGTAACTCCAAAACTACAGCGACCCACAAGCTGAAATTTTTACCAAAACTACTTGGATATGTTTTCTCAATGTTATATCAATTTCACAGTCTGAATCATTATAGAAAACAAGTTATTGTGAAAATGGTGAGATGACCTATAAATAACATACCTTAGAAAGCATCATCAAAAGAATTTATCTTCCCTTGAATTTTGGCCTTCTTTACTTCACCTTCTCTATGAAATTCATCTTAGATATCCTTTGGTTACCTCATTCACTTGTGTATATTCAATATGCTCAAGTGTGATATAAAATGAGACAGCCTTGCCTCTTATTTATAATTTCATGTAGCTTCCTCGAGAAGTTACCTTTTAACCATGTTAACCCACTTTCCTTATCTTAGGGTTAACCAACTTCTAACCACTTGTCTAATTAGTAATTTATCCATTAACTTTATTATTTAAACAATTTATTTTGTATCCACTTTGACTTATAGTACACTCATCACTTCACTTTACCTCAAGGGGTAACCTTCTAACCATCTTAAACCACTTTCCTTATTTTAGGGCTTACCCACATCGAACCACTTGTCAACTTAGTAATTTCTCCATTAACTTTATTATTTAAATACTTTATTTTTTATTCACTTTGAATTATAGTACACTCATCACTTCACTTTATTATTTACCTTTTAAAAATCTCTTAAACCACTTTGACTACTTTGACCTTTTGGGGCTTCTAGATGACTCATAAGGGTTCTCCAACTTCACATGGCCATAACTCTCTAACCGTGAGGAGTTATGTGACATTCCACATACCAATGGAAATGACATGACATTTAATATCCATATAGAATAGTTTTGCCTTCAAATATATGAAAACTCATACCATTATCCATCAAACAAACTTGGGTCCATTACCCAAACATGGGTTCTCCAACTTCTCATGGCCATAACTCTCTAACCGTGAGGAGTTATGTGACGTTCCACATACCACCAAAAATTGAATGACATGTACTATCCATATAGAATAGTCTTACCTTCAAATATATTAAAACTCATACCATTATACATGAAACAACGTTGGGTACATTACCCAAACCTTTGTACGACCGGAATTCGCTATCAAAATTTCTCCAAGGGTTGACATCAATCTACGATATCACTATCCAATAGTTGACATAAATTATAATCAACAATCCATACCAACTATCCATCAACCTAAGCCAATTATCTGATATAAATTCATGATCCTTTAAATAAAATTTACATATTTAAATACTAAGAGTGAAAGTTTAAAATTTCTATACCATTAAGCTAAAGTTATACTCATTCACAACAATATATAATTAGGTGAAAACAAATATTACTATAGAGAAAAATAAACCATAAATAAAAGGAATACACAAAGATGAAACATTTATTTTTTAATAACAATTGTGCAATTAGTTGTACATGATGTACATTCCAACCAATCATAGCTAGAACTAGGAATCCATAAGAGAGGTGGTCTCTCCACTAGATCAAATTTTCTCACAACCAACGGAAATTTATCCTAACCCGAGTTATCCCAACCCTCCACCTCTCTTCCTCTCAAATTGCAGAACCCAAGGAATCAAATCCCCCTTCACTGCACATAGTCCCTCATACCTTCCCACTCCCCTCCATGGATCCACCATAGGTTAGCCAAGAATCTCTCTTGTTGAGGACCCGAGGGATGTCAACTACATGGTAAATAACACAACAACAAGCTCACTAGTACTAGGGTAGTTTTTCTCACATAGTCTCACTCTACAAACTGAACAACCTCCTTCTTAATGCATTTTATAACTCCAAAACAACTACCATACATGCCATGTATGACTTCCTTCACTATTTCATACACTCCTCTTCCTAACTCTCCAAAAACTGGATGTAAAAACTATTGTTTTCCCGAGACAGATTTCCCCTTTTCCCCATCTAAGTTGAGTCTCACTCTCCCCAATGTTGATTGTATTTCATTCACATGCTCTCAATAACTAAGAGATGTGACTTCTCACACCCACCATTTTACATGTAAATTTTATTGAATAATTAAGCTCTTATATACTAAAGGGAAAAATTATAAGATTCATTAGAAACAATGATTTTTAGGAATGGTTTGGGATATAAGTCACATGAATACAACCTCCTTAGACCCCTTCTCTCTTGTGGAAACTTACTCAACCCATAATTGTGTCCATGTCCCACATCACATTTTATTTTATTATTTTTTAAAATACAATATTTACATATTAAATATCTTCGCAAAAGACCATATATCATATTTACATTACAAATACTAGATAAAATTATATTACAATGAAATTTTATTTAAATTATATTATGAAATCACACTTGTGTTATAAATTTGAAATTAGATTATGAAATCACACTTGTGTTATAAATTTGTATATAAAGTAAAAATAAAAATATTACAAAATAAAAATATATTACATTTGGATATTAGAAAAAAATATATTACATTGAAGTTTTAGTTAGATTAGATTATGAAATTGCATTTGTGCTAGATTTGTATATAAAATAAAAATAAATATATTACATTGAGATGTTAGATAAAAGTATATTACATTGAAGTTTTACTCAGATTAAATTATGAAGTTATACTTGTGTTATATATTTGTACGAAATTCCATTAATAAGGGAAAGATCAAGTAAAATAGTCATTTTACATTGTATTTGTCATATTTATTTAATATTTTAATTAATATATTATTTTCAACCATAGTAGAAAAGATTATGTTGAAAGCTTATATTTCTTTAAAATATAGAATTTATAAATACTTTTTAATATTATATTTCAATAATTTGTTTATTTGTTATTTTTTTCTTCATAGTAAATTTTTTTTTGCCTTTTAGTCTAATATAAATTTTTTAAATTAAATTTTTCCATAAAAAATATTTACTAAATTAATTATAAAATAAATAGTTATTTAGAATATTTAAATTAAATTTTTTCATAAAAAATATTTACTAAATTAATTTTAAAATAAATAGCTATTTAGAATATTTAACTTGTATTCATATAAAATATAAATATAATATTATCTAGTATACTTTAAATATAAAATTAGAATATTTAGTTTAGATTGATATAAAATAATAATAATAATAATAATAATATATTTTTAAGGTTATGGTCAAGCCAAACATTAAATTGGTATATGAGACCTCATCAATCCAACTATTTTATTGGTAAAGTCTAAGTAGGTATACATACCCTACCCCCATTTCAATTTGAACTTGTGACTTCTTAGGAGGTATAAGATGTAAATATAATATTAGTTAATATAGTCATCCTTCTCCTTTATGTTGATGATATTGTTCGTATGACAAAGACTCCCTATGACCTAGGTAAGAAACTAATAACCCTCAAGGTCTTTAGCTTTAGCATGGGCGTGATTGTGAACATGACAAAACAAAACAAAGGTTATGATAATTAAATCCAAAAGGATAACCTCCTATATTTTTTTTATTACAACAATAGCTTGGAGGAAGTGTCTTCATACAAGTATCTTGTAATAAATATCCACCATAGCTTCAATTGGAACTTTAGCATTGGAAAAAGGGTAAATTGAAGGTGAAAGGAAGTGCATTCATACAAGTATAGTGGAATCCATATCCACCATAAGTTGAATTGGAACTATAGCATTGAAAAAGGATAAATTGAGGGTGGAAAGCTCATTATGGGAACACAATTGTAAATCAAACCTTTGGCTTTGGGATAAAAATAAATTCCTCTTTCACGCTCTCGTCACTACATTTATGTTATATGGATGTGAAGTTTGTGGTTGCACTATATCTAGAGAATCCTCTAGAAAAATAGAACATATCCAAAATAATTTTATAGCTTATAATCTCAAAATTAAGGGCAATACACCCTATCCTATGCTCATCATAGAAGCAAGCCTTTGGTCCATTGAGAACATTGCTATGATTAGATACCTAACCTTCTAAAACAATATAAACATGGATGAAAAGAGGCTCCCCAAAATTTCTTCAAACTCTAGCAAAAACCACCGATATCAATAATATTACAAATATTATCACTTTTAAATTTAAGGAGAATATGTGGTGTGATAAACAATTAGGGGATAAAATGAAACTAAGATACTACATAGAGGTGAACTCTAATTTAGAAGATCAAAACTACCTCTACATTGCTAAAATAAGAACAATGAAACATGGGGTTGGACACCTCTCAAAACACCATGGGACGAGAGAATATGTGACCTTTGTGACACTAAGTGGGTAGAAGATGAGAAAAACTTCCTCTTGAATTGTGGGAGAAAAACTTCCTCTTGAATTGTGGTGATTGTATCCATATTAGATATCAATTTAAAAATATTCTTCACATTAGGGACCGTCCTAACTTCCTAAATCATCAAAACTATAGTGATCTTGGAATATTTCTCTGAATATTTATTAACATAAAAACACAATTTTAAAGAAATTAATAAATTCAGTTACACCAATTGATCCCATTCTAGTGGTCATCCCCTCTCTCTATATAATATTAATTAAATTTATATACTATATATACAATTTAAATTTATATTGTCAATGTTAATTGTTCACCTTCGAAATATGATTCTCGTCACTCTCACGATCCTTTGTATGGGTGACTACTGCTCAATTACAAGTACAGAAAAGTTTGAAATAATCGGTTGGCTACATGCATACAACTGTGTTTCGAAAGGCCAAAGAATTTCTTCTTATGTGAAAACATTGAACAGTGTTAAAAGTAGATTCTGATGGCCAATCTTTGGCAAATCTGAAGCACTCTTGAGGAAGCATCTTCAACAGGTTTTTGAAAAAGGTTAAAATTGTTAATAGCGTGCGTTCGTTTTTCAAAATTTTGTACATCTGTCAAGTTTTTGGAGAAAATACTTGTACACAGCTTTACCTAGAAAACCTACCACTTCAGTATGATTAGTTGGATTTCTGAAGGGTTCATGAGACTCCGATCGTCTTGTCGACATCATTTTTTAAATCTAGAAGGGTTTTTGAAGGAAAATTTGATTTTATCATGCAGCTTCGTATCTACCTCATTTTCGATAAAGATCGATTGCATCACGTACCTTGTTATCTATATCTGTGGATGTCATATCAATATCGAGACAAGAAAACAAGTGCCTAGAGTGAAATTGCAAAATACGTTGAATCTGAGCTTGACTGTGGATTCTGATCTTTCCTTACACCATGTAAATCTTTTTCTTTCAACTTTTCTCCATCCGGGAAATTTACAATATGTTATTGACAAGTAATAATCCTTGTCCGTTGCTTGTATTACGCACTTCTTATTTCCCTCTTTTAATCTCTGCTTTTTACAGCTAAGTAGAAAAGGTAGAGGAAGATCTAAAATTCCTTCTACGTTCGTTATGAAATTGAAACATAACATTTAAATAAATTTAAAATGGATTTACACTGATGTCATGTCATATCAGGGGTAAGAAAAATTTGCGTACAGTGTAATGCAAAATACGTTACATCTAATCTTCGATGTGGATTATGATCTCTCTTCTCCATCCGGGAAATTCACATTTCTCTATTGGAAAATAATAATCCTTATCCATTCATACGGTTGATAACATGAGTGGAAAACAAACAAACCTGGAAATCGAAATGGAATTATATAGCGGATAGAGATAAAATATGTGAAACAAACACTACAGTGAGGCTACACTCACTTCTGTATTATTCAATGAAGACGGATTATATCTTTATATAGGAAAAGACTCTACCCCCCTTAATGGAGAATGGATTAACTTCTACACCTAACATCTCCCTAAATAGTTCAAACTTAATCTTTCCAAGAGGCTTAGTGAAAATATCAGCAGCATTTTCACTAGTATTACAATACACAAGAGTTATTTCATTTGACTGCAACTTTTCTCGAACAAAATGATA
>ML786333.1:721933-733123 GCA_009831015.1 Picea engelmannii | reverse complement strand
ACTTTTGAGTATGTATTTAATTATTCAATCTTCTATTTTGGTTTTTCCTTAGAATATTTCTCTACCTCTATTAAGGATGAAGCTTCCACGTTCTAATAATATTAATCATCTAAGAATAGGGTATCATATGGCTTCCAACTTTTGGATTTGGTAGGATGATTTTTTTACCTCAGTAAATGAGATCTTGCCTAACGACATGATTCTTGAAGGTGCCTTGTTTTTTAGTGGACTGATACTAAAAAGGTGATTGATTTTTTAATAACACAAGTACTAAGAAAATTGAATTTTTCCTTATTTTAAATCATTCTATCTAGGATATATTTATTCAGATAAATATTTTAGTAGACTTGAGCATAAGTAAAAATCCTCATATTTACCCACTCAATATCTAACTTTAAGTGTTTACTTATATAATTTTCAATATTCTAAAAGATTAAAAGATGCCAAATATTTGGAGGTGAATGTGGAATGGTATTTTGGTGATGATCATAGTGGAGGGATCAAATTTGGGGAACCATGGGGTAATAAACACACCCTCTTTTATCCATAAGTAGGGATTCTCTTAAATAAAACTTCATAATCATCAAGTTTCCTAAAATAAACAATAAATATCCCTTTGAAACTAAAATATACCTCACAATGCTTTGCCTAGTTCGAAAAAAAATACATTGATATAGATCTAAATATTAGGGACAAGATCCATTGAATTGAAAAATTAATATATATGTATATATTGTATTGGAGGATTATAGTGCTAGGTGGATTAGAGATCTAGTATTCCAAGAGAGATGTGGTGTCTAAAGAAATTGTTACAACACTTAAACTCAATCAAGGATAGTTTGGCATACGTAATAATGTAAGAAACCAAAATATTTCTATACATATTCAACCACAACTTTTCTCAATCTTAAATCAACAAATATGGTTCTCTTATATAGTACCAATATGTAATCAACTCCCTTGATGTGAGAAAGACAAGGTACACATAGATTTTTTAGATTGCATAACAAACTCTCTAATTTTTTCCTTATTATTTTCATGAATTGAATGCGTGATAGACCAAGCAATTAGTAACTTAGTTAACCAATGAGTTGAATGCTTAGTCAACTCTCTTAGTATATTGTTAATTTTTGAACGACTATCTCTAAAAAATATATAGGTGTGATGAACCTTCATATCTTATTAGTCCAATACCCCCCCATTAGAAAAACACTTCAGAAACTCAAGAGGTGAATTACTTTAGTACACTCCCCCATAACAACATCTTCTTGAAGCCCGAGCATAGTCTAAAGTTTCACAAACTTAGCTTCTGAGATATTCTTTGTAATTATATCAACAACATAATCATCTTTCCTATAATATAAAATATTCAAAACATGTTCTTGTACTAACTATCTCAAATAATGAGCATGAAGCTCCACATGCTTCATTTTTTTATGTGATTTTTGTTTGCAACTTATATCAAACTTTGATCATAATAATATACCACAATCAATGATTCAAGTGGAAAAGAAAGATTTCCATGTGCTACACCATGATATTTTTATTTTATGATCAAAATGGAGACCCCCTTATGATTTTTACAAGGTTAGATAAAGGGTTCAAAGCCAAGTAATATAACATATCCAAATGTGGACTTCCAATTCTCACCATCTCTATCCCAATATGAGTTGGTGTAACTGATTAACAAATTTACTTCATTATTGCAATAATTTATACAAACCTAGTTTTATGAGAAATATTACCCTACGAACAGGTTAAGCTCCCCTTTGGACCAAGACCCCTTCTTAATTTGGTCCAAAGACAGAATAAGACAAATGGTTGCTACTTTCCTTATAGATCTAGTTCATGAGCAATCGAATGAGAAAGAGAAATAATGTGACATATCTTGTTTCGATGTTTTTCCTCACTTCTCCAAGCTTTAGGCTTGATCTCGAAGATCCTTAGCATGAGTCGGGGCCTTCAACGAACAACAAAGAAATCCTTTCTCCTGCTCTATGTGATTAGATAAAACATATTTATCTATACCTGATTTCACTTAAGCATAGATATTACAATAAACAATCATAATCAAATGAATAGGCCAAGGTAATATTAATGGAAATACAAAAGAAGGCACTTACAAATAAATATGATGTCGTTGCAATATTCTCCAAGCTCTCCTCGTCTAGCCCTTACATGAAATTATTGAGATCAAAATGTTGATACTTCAATGAATTCTTTCTTCCACGATCAAAGGTTTGACACCTAAAATCTTCCTCCTTTCACATTGGAATGCCCTCATTATATAGGATTTGGAGGCTAAACAACCATGAAGAATTTGATTCACTAGATCCACTAAATTGGGATCTCCAAGATTTTTAGAGGGGAAATATCTCTCAAGGATTTTAGGGAGAAAATATCTCTCAAGATCCATTAAATTAGGATATTGGTTTGAGAAAATATCTCAACCATCCATGTGATTCTCAACTTCTCCTGGAGATTAGGAAACTAAATGTGAGGTGGATTCTCACACTAAATTAATTTTATTTTTATGAATAATAATGAATAATTCATTTGTAGATAGTATTTTGACCTTCATATGATATACTTCTCCTCCACATTGACTAGGGATCGTGAAAATTGTTCCTTCATGGTCTAAAGGTGTTGTGAAACTCAGTAATGTGCATGTGACACTTAGTAAGGTGCATACGACACTTGGCAAAGTGCACGTGACACTTAGTAAGGTGCATATAGAATTTTACAACAATTACAACACTTAGATGTAAATAGGTGTGACACTTAAGTGTAACATTTTGATGTGTAACACGTAGTAAGTTCCCTCCATGTAACGAACAATTCTCTTTATGGTTTTAAGGTGATTTCTCACAAATCTTGTATAAACCAAGAAACTACACTAAAAATGAAGACAATATTATATTAATATTGATTTCAATAAATAATGATATTGACAAGCTATCAACAGAGTGTAGCATCAACATTCAAATAATCACACTCCTTGGTTAGCTTGAATCCCAACTAATAAGGTATAGAAAAAGCTTTAAAGTCTTCCATTCTACACTTTTGTAATAGATTCAACACGTATTTAGGTTGAAAAATAAAAATACCATCATCCATTTTTAATAGTTGGATGACCGAAAAGTAATGCAATAAACTAAGGAACTCATCTCAAATGTGTCAACTAACTATCTCTTCTAACGAAAAAATGAATTAGCATTGCTTATAATGATAAAAATGTCATCCATCTGATATACCTACCATCTAGAATTAGTTGCGAGTAAAAAAATCATTCAAAAAAAAATCATCATTGCAACTGCGACAAAGGTCTCAGTACAATTGATGCCTTTCTTCTTAAAAAAACCCTTACATACCAAATGAACATTAGGTCTTTCAACATCACCTTTAGATGTGAATTTGGTCTTATACACGCTTCAACATTTCACTACTTGGTGCATCATGACCACACTTATATTCTTAAATTTTAACTCTTAACCCAATCAACAATATAAAATTAAAAAATAAAGTATCCGCAATATGTAGCATTTCCCTTTAATTTTCCTATAACTTAACATTTTAAAATATTTTATATGTAAGATATGCGTAAAAAGTTTAGGTACATACTTAGGACACTTATAAAGGAGAAAAGATGTAAAAATGATATAGATAAAAATGAATTTATCTAAAAATATATTAGAGAAACAAAGAAACACAATAAACATATCGCATCCATGTTTAAGAAGTTTTTTTCAATTTCAAAAATAAGTCATTTTAGATATCTCTATTGCAATCAAAGCATATTGAAATCAAGCATGTCATCAACCAAATCTCTTTTGCCAAAGTTATGGGTCTCTTAGATATCACCAAAGGACTTTTTTCCCTTCTATCCAGATTATTGAAAGGTTGCCGGGGTTTTAAGTTTTTTTTAAGAAAGAATGCCTAGATTGATTTCCAAATTCAATGACTTTTATATATATATATATATAACTAATAAATTATATAGCTTTAAAATATGTAAATTGTGCAATGTGTTATATATCAATTTTGATGATCTTAGTTTCAAAATTAATATTTATAAAATTCTTATAAATTAAAATAAATAAAACACAAAATATTTCAATTAAAAATATAATTTTCATAATACATTTAACTTTCTAGCGATGCATTCTAATTAATGCATAGTAGATTAAAAAAGAAGAAGTGGATACTAGATTAGATTAAAATAAAATAATAGTGTATTAAGTTTTACTACTTAGATAATACATTGATAACTAATAAATTATATAACTTTAAAAATATGTAGATTGTGCAATGTGTTATATATCAATTTTGATGATCTTAGTTTCAAAAATAATATTTGTAAATTCCTTATAAATTAAAATAAATAAAACACAAAATATTTCAATTAAAAATATAATTTTCATAATACATCTAACTTTCAATTGATACATTCTAATTAATGCATAGTAGATAAAAAAAAAAGTGGATACTAGATTAGATTAAAATAAAATAATAGTGTATTAAGTTTTACTACTTATAAAGTGGTGATCTTTTAAATAAAATTTATATATTTAAATATTAAGAGAGAAAATTTAAAAATTTTATACCATTAATCTAAAGCTATACTCATTTACAACAATATATAATTTGCTAAAACAAAGATTATTATAGAGAAAAATAAGCCATAAATAAAATGACTGCACAAAGATGAAACATTTATTTTTTAATAACAATTTTGTAATTAGTTGTAGAGGATGGATGTTCCACCCAATTGAATCCATAAGAGAGGGTGTCTCTACACTATCTCAAATGTTTCCACAACCAACATAGAGTTATCCCAACCCTCCACCTCTCTTCCTCTCAAATTGCAGAATCCAAGGAATCAAATCCTCCTTCACTGCACATAGTCCCTCACACCTTCCCACTCCCCTGTAGGGGAGATTCTCTCTTGTTGAGGACCTGAGGGATATCAACTACATTGAAAATTGCACAACAATAAGCTCACTAATACTAGGGTAGTTTCTCTCACATAGTCTCACTCTACACACCTAACAACCTCTATATTCATGCATTCTACAACTCCAAAACAGCTACCACACATGCCCATTCTACAACTCCAAAACAGCTACCACACATGCCCTATATGACTTCAGTCAATATTGCATACTCTCCTCTTCCTAGTTGTCCATAAAATGGATGTAAAAACTACCCTTTTCCCTATACGAATTTCACTTTTTCCCCATTTAAGTTGACTATGTTGATTGAATTTCATCTCAATGATCTTAATAACTAAAAGATGTGACTTCTCACACCCACCATTTTACATGTAAATTTTATTCAATGATTAAGCTTTTATATACTCAAGGAGAAAATTATAAAATTCATTAGAAACTATGATTTTTAAGAATGGTTTAGGATGTAAAACACATGAATAAAACCTCCTTAGACCTATTTTCTCTTGTAAAAACTCACTCAACCCCCATGATTATTTGTATGGAATCACATTTTATTTTATTATCTTTTTGAAATACAATATTTACACATTAAATATCCTTAGACCCATTTTCTCTTGTAAAAATTCACTCAACCCCATGATTGTGTGTATGGAATCACATTTTATTTTATTATTATTTTGAAATACAATATTTACACATTAATTAGCTTAACCCACTACCATATATCATATTTAGATTAGATAAAAATATATTATAAAATTTTATTTAAAATAGATTATGAAATCACACCTTTGTTATAGATTGGTTTATTAAGTAAAAATAAATATATTACAGAGAAAAATATATTACATTTTTAGTTAGATTATGAAATTGCATTTGTGTTATAGATTTGTATATAAATATATTACATTGAGATAAGACATAAAAATATATTACATTGAAGTTTTATTTAGATTAAATTATGAAGTTACACTTATGTTATAGATTTGTATATAAAATATTAGATTGTGAAATTGCATTTGTATTGAGATACTATTTAAAAATATATTACATTGAAGTTTTATTTAGAATTTTACTTAGATTAAATTATGAAGTTACACTTGCATTATAGATTTGTATATAAAATATTATGATTGTGTGTATGGAATCACATTTTATTTTATTATTATTTTGAAATACAATATTTACACATTAATTAGCTTAATCCACTACCATATATCATATTTAGATTAGATAAAAATATATTATAAAATTTTATTTAAAATAGATTATGAAATCACACCTTTGTTATAGATTGGTCTAGTTAAATTGTTATAGAAAAATATATTACATTTTTAGTTAAATTATGAAATTGCATTTGTATTATAGATTTGTATATAAATATATTACATTGAGATAAGACATAAACATATATTACATTGAAGTTTTACTTAGATTAAATTATACATTGAAGTTTTACTTAGATTAAATTATGAAGTTACACTTATGTTATAGATTTGTATATAAAATATTAGATTATGAAATTGCATTTGTATTGAGATACTATTTAAAAATATATTACATTGAAGTTTTGTTTAGAGTTTTACTTAGATTAAATTATGAAGTTATACTTGTATTATAGATTTGTATATAAAATATTATGAATTTTTATTATTAAAGGAAAGATCAAGTAATCATTTTACATTAAATTTGTTATATTTATATTATTTGATATTTTAATTAATATATATTTTTTAAATCATAGATTTTTTTTTAAATAATAATATATTTGTATATAAAATATTATGAATTTCTATTATTAAAAAAAAAAAAAAGTAACATAGTCATTTTACATTGTATTTGTCGTCTTCATATTATTTAATATTTTAATTAATATATATGTTTAAACAATAAAACAAAAAAAATTTAAACAATAAAAGAACATTAGGTTGAAAGCCCATATTTCTTTAAAATATAGAATTTATAAATACTTTTCAATATTAATTTTATATTTTAATAATTTGTTTATTTGTTAATTTTATTTTTTTCTTCCTAGTAATTTTTTTGGTTTTTAATTTAATATATATTTTCTAAATTAAATTTTCTCATAACAATTTTTTACTAAATTAAAATATATATTTAGAATATTTAGCTTCTATTCATATAGAATATAAATATAATATTAGCTAGTATATTCTAAATATATATTTAAAATATTTAACTTATATTCATATAAAATCTAAATATAATATTTGTTAATATATTCATATAAAATATAAATATAATATTAGTTAGTATAATTATCCTCCTTTATGTTGATGATATTGTTTTTATGGTTAAGAGTCTCTATGATCTAGGTAAGAAACTAATAATCCTCAAGAATTTTAGCTTTAACATGGGCTTCAGTGTGAACATGACAAAACAAAACAAATGTTATGATAATTAAATCCAAAAGGATAACCTACTATATTTTTTTTATTACAACAATAGCTTAGAGGAAGTGTCTTCATACAAGTATCTTGGAATAGATATCCACCATAAGTTCAGTTGGAACTTTAGCATTGAGGAAGTGCATTCATACACGTATGGTGGAATCAATATCCACCATAATAAGATCAATTGAAACTATAGCATTGAAAATTGATAAATTGAGGGTGGAAAGCTCATTATGGGAAAACAAGTGTAAATCAAACCTTTGAATATGGGATAAAAAGAAATTCCTCTTTCACACTCTAGTCACCAGATTTATGTTATATGGATGTGAAGTTTGTGGTTGCACTATATCTAGAGAATCCTCTAGAAAAATAGAACATATCCAAAACAATTTTATAGCTTGTAATCTCAAAATTAAGGGTAATACACCCTATCATATCCTCCTCATAGAAGAAAGCATTTTGTCCATTGAGAGAATTTATATGATTAGATATCTAACCTACTACAACAATATAAACAACATGGATGAAAAGAGGCTCTCCAAAATTGCTTCAAATTCTAGCCAAAACCACCAACTTGTGTGGGGATGGCATAAAGATGTCAAATCCTAGCTAAATCCTTGGGGCATATAATAAGATGCCATGATGCATAATATCAATAATATTACAAATATTATCACTTATAAATTTAAAGAGAATAAGTGGTATGATAAACAATTAGTGGATAAAAGGAAACTAAGATACTACAAGGATGTCAAGTCTAATTTAGAAGATCAAAACTACCTCTACATTGCTAAAATAAGACCATTGAAATTGGGGGTTGGACAACTCTCAAAACACCATGGGATGAGAGAATATGTCACCCTTGTGACACTAAGCCGGTAGAAGATGAGAAATACTTCCTCTTGGATTGTGGTGAGTGTACCCATATTAAATCCCAATTTAAAAATATTTATCACATTAGAGACCGTCGTAACCTCCTACTTCATCGAAACAATGTTTCTCTCAATGTTATATAGCAAACAAACACAATTTAAAAAAAAAAAAAAAAAATTCAATTACACCAATTGATCTCATTCTAGTCGTCGTCCTCTCTCTCTATATATAAATAATATTAATTAAGTTTATGTACGATAGATACAATTGAAATTTATAGTGTCAATGTTAATTGCTCACCTTGGAAATGTGATTCTCGTCACTCTCACGATCCTTTGTATGGGTGACTACTGATCAATTACAAGTACAGAAAAGTTTGAAATAATCGGTTGGCTACATGGATACAACTGTGTTTCGAAAGGCCAAAGAATTTCTTCTTATGTGAAAACATTGAACAGTGTTAAAAGTAGATTCTGATGGCCAATATTTCGCAAATCTGAAGCACTCTTGAGGAAGCATCTTCAAAAGGTTTTTGAAAAAGGTTAAAATTGTTAATAGCGTGCGTTCCTTTTTCAAAATTTTGTACATCTGTCCAGTTTTTGGAGGAAATACTTGTACAAAGCTTTACCCAGAAAACCTACCACTTCAGTATGATTAGTTGGATTTCTGAAGGGTTCATGAGACTCCGATCGTACAAGGTTCACGAGATTTGGAAAATTTGATTGTATCATGGGCTTTCATATCTACCTCATTTTCGATAAAGATCGATTGCATCTCGTACCTTGTTATCTATATCTGTGGATGTCATATCAATATCGAGACAAGAAAACAAGTGCCTACAGTGAAATTGCAAAATACGTTGCATCTGAGCTTGACTGTGGATTCTGATCTTTGCTTACACCATGTAAATCTTTTTCTTTCAACTTTTCTCCATCCGGGAAATTTACAATATGATATTGAAAAGTAATATTCCTTGTCCGTTCACATGGTACGCTTGTATTACGCAATTCTTATCTCCCTCTTTTAATATCTGTTTTTTACAGCTAAGTAGAAGAGGTAGATGAAGAACTAAAATTCCTTCTACGTTCGTTATGAAATTGAAACATAACATTTAAATAAATTTAAAATGGATTTACACTGATATCATGTCATATCAAGGGAAGGAAAAATTTGCGTACAGTGTAATGCAAAATACGTTACCTCTAATCTTCGATGCCGATTATGATCTCTCTTCTCCATCCGGGAAATTCACATTACTCTATTGGAAAATAATAATCCTTATCCATTCATACGGTTGATAACATGAGAGGAAGACAAACAAACCTGGAAATCGAAATGGAATTCTGTAACGGATAGATGTAATAAAACGTGGAAATCGACGTGGAATTCCGTAACGGATAGATGTAATAAACCTTCTATGTCGTTGCCAACCCTGTCAATACAGGTCAAGCAAACGTCAAATTTTATACGGCAATACACCTATTGATAATGGACACAATTAATGATCTTTTAACCTTATTTAACCTTAAACCCTAATCGGATGGCTATGCATTGAAGATGCTGACATATTCTTAGTCGTCCTCTAAAATCAATGGGTCAGATTTATTATTCCTAACTTTCTTGCATTTATCAAGGCATCCGTTAACATGTTTACTTTTTAACATTTAACTAATCACATTAAAAAATTACTGTAAGGATATGTAAATGTCACGTTTAAATGATTAAGTAGGATTAAACTGTGCAGCCAAATATTTCATATTACCACATATTACCACAGACAGACAGATTACCACATATGTTTTATATTGGAGGCACGGGTTTTCAACCAATATCTTTTAGCGTTCTCAGCCACAAGTTAGCGGCTATGCTAGTTTTAATTATTCTAACTTTTAATTTTTCTGAAGAAAAATTTTGTTCGTCCACAATTTCTACTATTTCTACTGAAAAACGATTAGAATAAACAATTATTGTGACGAATTAAATTTAGAATGGAAAGATGCTCTCTTCGTTTTATTTCTAATTTCAAAATTATATTTAAAATTTGACATGCAGGCATATGGCACGTTGAAATGGTTTGAAACAAGTTTTGGATTAAAGATATCCAAAAATATTGTGTACGTCGATATGAAAGCACTCGACTTAGAAGAGGTCGTGTTTAGAGATCTGAGTTTTTCTGGATTGGCATTTGAGTTTAGAGATTTGGGTTTTTCAATTGACAAATGTTAAAGTCAATTGTTGACTTTACTCTATATTCATTGGATTAAAATTCAAGATGCTCAATTGTCACTGGATTGGCATTTAACTTATTAAAAAAGTTAAAGTAAATTGTTGACTTTGCTCCATATTGAGTGGATGAAAGTCTACAATCTAGATAAAGATATTCAATGTTTATTGACATGCTAAACCCCCTTCTTTTTTTTTCATTAGTTAACTTTGTTTTAATAACAACCATGTTCTTTCTTATTAGGGTATAAATTTCACGGGCATTCTTATATTATGTAAAAAAAAATTATGATTGGTGTTTTTTTGGAAATTCCTCTTTACATGATTTGTTATATTTATTGTTTTTTGTCATTTAAATATTATGTATTACACGTGTTTTTGTTGTTTCTATTATAACGATAATTCTTTAATACTTTTGTGTCGAATCTCTCAGAATAAATTATATTCTTCCACTCAAATTTAATTTAAAACCATCAATATCCTCCTAATTGTTTTGATTAAGACAATCCCTCTTGTCTTACATTTAATGATGCTTTGTTTTACTTTTAGGATTCAATATCCTTTACTACCAACACTAAAGAAAAACAAGAAAAGTCATTTTTATTATTTCTATTTATTTCTATTGGGAAACAAAAAGACCCTTCAATTTGAGTACTCTTTCCCCATAGGTTAGCATTTTATATAGCATATCAGCCCATGGGCGTATTGCAATTTGCATGATGTGAAAT
>ML786333.1:660929-695267 GCA_009831015.1 Picea engelmannii | reverse complement strand
TGAGTAGTATTCCCCCGCACCCTACCAGAGGAGGGACCTGCGAACTTCTAGAATTCTCGCACTGCACTCCCGTGGCTCTGATACCAAGATAAAATATACGAGAGCAAAACAACACGGTGAGGCTACACTCACTTCTTATTATTCAATGAAGACGGATTACATGTTTATATAGGAAAAGACTCTCCCAAGTCGGCTACATGCAAACCAAAAGACAACTAGACAACTGACTCTTAACTAAGAACGGATTCTTCTAACTGGCGCTTACAACTGGCGCTTATTACTGACGCTTACAACTACCAGTTTCTCCATTATTTCCAAGTGAATGGGCACCATACAATATGTGGCCATGAAAAGTGATACTCATTAAAGCATATTACCATTCACATATAACATCAAATATCCAAATGTAAATGTAAATGGAGCAAGCTAATATTGTAACAAAGCGAACATCTTTTAAACCATAAATTTGATAAAAATCTAGTATAAATTTAAACATAAACAAAAATTGATAAAAATCTAGGGTAAATTTATACATAAGCAAAGTTCTACTATGATCTAAACGAGGAACAATGACCTTAGGTACTTTTACCTATTTTGAATCGACCCATATCACAAAAATTTGAAAGCTCTAAATTATTATCAAGTGCAATCTAATTGCTATGAATAACCAAATTTCGACTATGGAAAAGAGTTTGTTTCAAGGTTAAATAGTTTCAATGTAGATTTGTGTAGTTATTGATACCCTAAATATTTTTGTGAAAGTAAATAAAAAAAATTGTATTCAATTTAAATTTTAATTTTAATAAATGTTGTTCATGAATAAAGTAAATTAATAAATACATTGATTTAAAAATAAGTTATTATAATGAACCTAACAATTCAAAACATGCATTTTCTTTTTAATTACCACATATTTAAAACTACAAGGATTTCATTGATTAATTTCTTCGAGGGTTAAACGAGAGTTATTATAATTAACCTAATAATTAATAACATGTATTTTTTTTTTAATTATCACAAATTTAAAACTATAAGGATTTTCTTCTTAATTACTATATATTTATGCTGAAAGGTGTATATCTATTGGAGATGGGCACAATTAATCACCTTTTAATCTAAAATTTTAATCTGATGGTTAACAATTGAAAATGCTCGAATATTTTTAGTCGTCCTCCCAAATCAATGAATATGATTTACTCTTCATAACTTCTTTGTATTTTTGAATGCATCAGTTAACCTTAACCTTAACCTGTTTACTTTTTAACATTTACCTAATCATAATAAGAAATTACTATACCACCATATGATTGCCACATCTGATTATCCTTTGGAATTATCACATTTAAAATTAACTTTTGGATTTCCCCAGCTCTAACTTCATTTAAGCTTTCAGTGCGTTTCAATTCAAGTGATCGTTAAAACTAAATTATAATCAAGTACATTCTACTACTTAACTCGACATAGTGAACAACACACCTCCATCGATGAGACCTTCTTTGAAATTAAGACTAGCACAGCCACAATTATGTAACTGATAAACGCCGAAAGGTATAATTAATCTATAAACTCTAGCATAAACTCTAATTAGAATTTGTAAACTTTAATTAGAATTTGTAAATGAAATATTTTATCAACCTAATTGTGATTATACTAATATAACCCTAACCCTATTCCTCTTATCACATTAACGGAATAAAAATACTTTAAATGCTGGTGAAATCTTTTGTTGTTTGATCTAGTTTTGGTTACCTCCTAGCTTAAAGACTCATATAACATTAAAGAAGAATTATTGGTCGGCATGTTGTTAACGAAGGATTGTTCACCCGTCCCCTCCTCTTCCTTCTTCTCAGATGAGCCATGCCAAGTTTTCTTTCTCATAATCGATGCACTTGTGATAACAACTCCGAATTTTCTAGTTGCGCTTCTTAAATTCCTCCTGGACGACAGACTGAAACTTACCTCGTTTGTTCATTCTTTTCAGAAATCTGTCAACAGCCGCCAGTTCGTAGCGCTCCATCTCATAAAGTTCAGATCTCTTGTGGTGATAAGGGCCGATGGAAACCGATTGAAGAATGTACGCTTCAGGCTTCAGTGTCAACAACTCTTTGGGCACATTGAACACGGACGCACAGAACTCGGCCTCGCCACCTTCCTTCTTGAATGTTTGATGGAATAGTAAAGGGTGTTAGGTTCAGTGCTCGCTCATGCAATGCAGAAAATGAAACGCTCATCCAATATGATAGGCAGCGGGTAATCTAGGTCGGAAAATGAAACAACACAGCTGAGGAAATCAAAGGTTAATAATTTAATAATTTAAACGTGGCAATTATATGTTGTTACAGTAATTCTTTAATATGATTAGGTAAATGTTAAAAAGTAAACAGGTTAATTGATGCATTCAAAAATACAAGGAAGTTATGAAGAGTAAATCACATTCATTGATTTGGGAAGACAACTAAGAATATGCCAGCATCTTCAATTTTTAACCATCAAATTAGAATTTTAGATTAAAAGATGATTAATTGTACCGATGTAAATAGAGTTACATCGAAAAGACCTATCAAAAGAATCCGGTTACCTAACGTACTCGGAAGAGGTCTTCGCTGAAATAGAGCAATTTCACTTATGGTCCACACCGTGAAGGCGTTGCACCACCAAACAAACTTATGGGTGACTATTTCCAAGTTCCAACACAACAAGGCTTGCAATGGCATCCACATCTTGTAACGTATAGAAAACAACAATCAATTATCCGCTCGTAAACCACATTTGGCATAAGAATGGCGGGGAAGAGAGAACCCTAGCAATTTGAAGCAGTTACAACTTGGGTTTCTTACAATTTGAACAGAATTGCCTAGTGTCGTCGCTGCAGTTTAATAAGACCAAAATATGCACCGCCTTCACCTTTGGTCATGAGATGGGCGTGATTTCCCTGCTCAACAACGCTCCCTTTCTCAATAACTGCTATGCAGTCCGCATTCTGAACTGACGTCAATCGATGAGCTACAATGACAGTCGTTCGTCCCACCGTCACTCGATCTAATGCCTCCTGAACCAGCACCTCCGAATGAGCATCCAATGCACTGGTTGCCTCGTCCAATAGCAAAATGCTTGGATTCTTTATAATTGCCCTTGCTATCGCTATTCTTTGCTTCTGCCCCCCAGACAACTGCGTTCCCCTGTTCCCTGCGTTGGTTTCATATCCATCCTTCAAGCACCTGCAATGTATATTCACAATTCGCACCATTCATTAATAACACTTAAATAGACAAGTGTACAGTGTGATTCTAGCTAAGGATTTGTTTCAGCTAACTTACGAAATGAATTCGTGGGCATTGGCAGCCTTGGCAGCCTCTACGATCTCCGCCTCAGTTGCGTTCTCTTTACCATACGCAATGTTCTCCCGGATGCTCCCAGCAAACAGAGTCGGCTCCTGCCCTACAAGAGCTATGTGTTCTCTCAAACACCGCAAATTGAAGCTCCTGATATCATGGCCATCTACCAGTACCGTCCCTTTTAGCGGATCGTAGAATCTCTCTATCAGTCCAATGATGGTGGACTTACCACACCCGCTCTTTCCAACTAGTGCTACGCTGCTCCCTGCATTGATTTTGAAGAAGAAATTTTTCAAGATCATGGCATCTGGACGCGCTGGATAAGCAAAGTCCACGCCATTCAGCTCTACAGTGCCCTGGACTTTCTCAGGGTTAACCCCGTCAGGATCCTCTGGGTTTATAAGGCTCTTTCTGTCCAAAATTCCAAACACTGCCGTGACAGCATCAGACCCCTTGGCCAGGTCAGAAGTCATACTTCCAGCATCGGCTATCATTCGACCCAATCTTCCAAAAATAAAATGGTTCAATAGAAAGGCATGGAAATTGATAATTCCGTGGGCTATAAGCCTCCCTCCGTACCAAAACTCGAAAGGCCAATAGCATATTTCCAGAAACTTGGAAGTTCCCAGAGCCAATCCTGCGTACCATGACTGTTTATTCATCTCCCTTCGTGGACCTGCCTGAGTGTTGTCAAAAATATGAATAATTTTCTGTTGAGAGCAAAAGGCGGCTATGGTTTTATGATGCGTGACACATTCGAAGGCAGCTTGGCTGCCTTGATTCTGCGCTTTAATAGACTTGCCCGAAACGCTTTTAAGGAGGACGTTTCGAGTGTAGAAACATAGCACCATCAGCGGCTGCACAGCGATCAACACAATAGCAAGTCGCCACGCTACCAACATACCTAGAGTCACGGTTATGATCACTCCAGAGAGACACTCCACTAGAAGCGAAACACGATCCCCTACCAAGGATCTTACCTGCATACATATAGGGCTTTAACAATGTTAGATGATTGAAAAGTAGAGTTGCTGCATAGATATATAAGGCTTCACAATTTTGAACGATTGATAAATTGATATGTTAAAAACAAATATAATGGAACTTTGATTGGATACTTGCCACATTAGCTTCCTTGGCCAGCTTTGAGCAAACAGCTCCACTGGAATTTTGGTCGAGATCGAACCAGCCAACTTCGAAAGTAAGAATTTTTGAAAGCATTCTTTGACGGATCCTTTTTGCCAGAAACTCTCCCACCACTGCGAAGTTATAATGTTGAACCAAATTCACTGCAAAAACATGCACTGCCAGGGCTGTAAAAAGAATGCAATAAATTCCTACTTTAGATTTGATCTCGTCTCTGTCTTTGAGAAAGAGCGCAGAAATCATGCTTGCCACAGTGACGGAATAAGCTATTTGAGTTGCCGCATATCCAAATGCGCCTACACAGCCCATGAGAGTGTTCTTCCATTCTGGAGCATTCAATGCAAGCAACCTGAGAAAGGAAGATCTGGACTCTGCCTTCGCTTTGAGTTCTTCTTCTTGCTCCATGCCGGATATGCAACTATCGAATTGATTTGAAGCAGCTGGTGATTTGCTTTCTAATCTTTGGCTACTTATTTCGGATGGCATTAAAGAGTTTGATGCAGCGTTAAGAATGAAAGTATCATCTGACGGCGCCTTCTGCTGTATTTGCAGCAAAGCTGTATATGCCCCATTTGGTTTATTAATCAGTTCTCGGTGTCCACCGAATTCGATGACTTGACCATTTTGCATCACCGCAATTTTATGAGCTCCCTGAATAGTTGAGAGACGATGAGCCACGACCACCGTCGTGCGCCCAATAGAAGCCTTTCCAAGTGCGTCCTGAACAATCTTCTCTGATTCTGCGTCTAGAGCACTGGTAGCCTCGTCTAAAAGCAGAATGGAAGGATTTTTCAGCATCGCTCTAGCTATGGCTATTCTCTGCTTTTGTCCTCCGGACATCTGCACGCCACTTTCTCCTACCTGCATTTGGAAAGATTTTGAAATGAATACTTATGTTATTTTTTATTGACAAAATATAACTATGCTGATGAATTATGTTTTTAAAAGCCTGAAAGAGAACCTGTGTGTCATAGCCTTTTGGGAGTTGGCTAATGAAATCGTGGGCGTTGGAAGCTTTTGCAACCCGAATGATTTCATCCATAGTTGCATCATCCTTTCCAAACAAAATATTGTCACGAATGGAAGAGGCGAACAGAGCAGGCTCTTGACTAACTAGCCCGATTTGGCAACGCAGCCATTTCAGTTGCAGGCCTTTAATATTCTCTCCATCCAGAAGAACCTCTCCTTTAAGCGGATCGTAGAACCGTTCTAATAAAGAAATGGCTGTCGATTTTCCAGATCCACTGCCGCCCACTAAAGCCACTGTTTGGCGTGCAGGAATAGTGAGAGAAAAATTGCAAAATATCATGCTATCTGGTCTGGATGGATACGCAAATTGAACGTTCCGAAATTCAACCTCCCCCGAAACCTTTGTCAATACTTTCCCTTTCACATCCTCTGAATCTATATCTGGTACTCTGTCAATCATCTCAAATATGCGAATAGCCGCAACGCCTGCCTCGGAAAAGTACTTGAGATTTGGAAGCGCGCTCGCCAGAGACCTAAGTTTGAGATAAATTATTAGGTTTTCCAGCAAAAAAATAAACGAGGGACAAATAAAATTACAATAATTAAAGAAGAATGAGTAAATATAGTATGACTTACAGTCCACCCAGGATTATGCAGTAGCCTACACCAAAAATCTTGCCCCCGCTCACATCGTGATTCATCACCAACCTGCTTCCATACCATGAAATGAATGCCCACAGGGCAAAACTTAGTGATCCGTTGCCACCGATGGCAATCCCTTTTGCCAGCCCTTGTTTAAGACCAATTTTTACTGTTGCATCAAGTGCAGATGAAAAATTGGCCATAGCCTTTGTTTCTCCAACGAAAGAATAGACGGTTCTAATAGAAGAAACCGCTTGCTCTGCAATTATACTAGAACGATTAGATTCCGCGTGCATCTTTTTAGCTATCCTTATCAGCGTTCGACCGTAAAGCAGTCCTGCTACGATCAGTAAACTGGCTAGGGGTAATGTCACCAACGCCAACTTCCATGACAAATATAAACCGGCCGCATAGCAAGCAATGAAATTTGACAAATTCATGACGAAATTGGGAACCTGAAAACTCTCCCACACGAAATATATTAAAATCCACCCAGCTACAACTATCAAATGCATAACAATCTGCCTAATTGAATTTCTAGCAAAGAGTGACCTATCTTGAGAAATCAATGATTGGAGTTCAAAAAACAACAGATCGATAAGGACAAACTTGCAATCTATTCCTACTATTTTCAGCTGGGCGGATGTGACTGGAATCGGACCTTTTCACTGAGGGCGTCCTGTATGACGAGAGTGTCATTGTAAGCAGTGTTAACCACTTCAGCAATATGTGTCCGGCTGGTATCGAAAAATCCAACGTCCTGTCTGAGAACAGCTCTCAAGTACTTTCTGCGCAGCAGAGATGCTTGTCTTTCTCCCGTCCTTGTCCAGCAGAAACCCTCTGAAAAATGTTCAATAAATTACTCTACTTTAAACCCTCTCATACTTCATATGGTTAAAGAATAAACAGTACAGGTTGCTTCAGAATACCTAAAAATGCTGCAATCCATACTCCAGCTGCCAAATACAGAAAAGGCACTATTTGCTGCATCATGACCACACCAGTATTCTCAATGTTTAACTCCATTAACGCGCCTAACAATATAAAACTCAGAAATAAATTATCTACAAGTGTATTACCTTGTTCATTGTATTCACGAATTCGCCATGCTTCAGAGCTGGAAGATCAGATCCGAGACTATTTATTAATCCAGTCAGGATAATCAAGACGCCAGCGCCCCCTAGAGATCCGTCGGCAATTGAACCGAAGGTTCCTAACAGCATCATCAAAACATCCACACAATCGACATATCTGAGAATCTTCCATATTGGTATGCTGTTGCCTTTTGAGTTCTTTGAACTCCTCCCCTGCTGTGTACTAACACCGCCAGCCATCAGCCCAACCACAGATATTAAGCTCGACAGGTATTGGGATGATATTAAGCTAGACAGGTATTGGGAAGATATTGAGCTTCTTGGAAGATTGATTACTTATTTATACCTTCATTTCTTTAATCTTCTCATTCACTCATTCGATTTTGAAATATGATGCTCGTGATTTTAATTGTTTGTCATGAAATGAAATGTGATTGTTGTGAATCTCATGGTGGGCGGCGGTTGAGTCCACCGCGAATCCATTATCATTTCTAAAGTTAAACAGGATGCGTGTAATTTGGAAAAATTGAGATAAACAGGATGCGTGTAATTTGGAAATATTGAGAGCATCTTGCACAGTGGAAAAATTGAGAGCATCTTGAGATTTGTCAATGATTTGGAAGAATTGAGATTATGTCGTAACTGAAACGACAAGGATGAGGAAAATATACATCAGTCAGTGTTTTAACAGCACATTGAATCACCCAGGGACCACATTTTCATTATTTAAATTAATATATTTATTTAAAATAAATAAATTAAATGATGAAAGCTGATATTTATTCATAACATATCATTCATAATTTTTAATGTTGATTTTATATTATATATATATATATATATATATTAAATATTTATTAAATTGATCTATCAAATTTATAATCTTAAATTTTATATTTATATAAATTTATTTATTTTATTTAATTATTCTTTCTAAAACTCATTTTAGGTTTAACAATGTTCAAGAGAGTTATACTAATTTTAAAAAGCAAATAAGTAAATGTCAAATTTATAATCTTAAATTTTATATTTATATAAATTTATTTATTTTATTTAATTATTCTTTCTAAAACTCATTTTAGGTTTAACAATGTTCAAGAGAGTTAGACATCCATTTGATATGTGTTATACTTTTCTTTGTTTTTTTTCATTTTTTTTTTTAATTGTAAAAGATTGTAAATTTTGGTAATTTTATGTACAAGAACGGTTTAAACTTGTAGAAGACAAATAATATTGTAAAAATTATGTAAATAAAAATATAGTTATGATTCACTTAATGTCATGTACTTAGTGTCATGTAGGGATATGCATAATAATTCAAGATTTTTAGTTATATCTTTTTTCTTTATAGAAAATATTTTAGATTTTACAATTAACATTGTTAAGTAATGAGTGCATAATAATTCAATATTTTTAATTATATGTTTTTCTTTATAGAAAATATTTTAGATTTTACAATTAACATGGTTAAGTATTAATTTGATATGATATATGTACATAAGAAACTTGTTACACATTCCTTTAATTATTTTATAATAATTCAATATTTTTAATTATATGTTTTTTTATATAAAAAATATTTTAGATTTTACAATTAACATTGTTAAGTACAGAGTGATTAATTTGATATGATATATGTAAACAAGAAACTTGTTACACATTTCTTTAATTTCTTTTTGTACAATTTTATATTAATTTGAGTTTTTTTCACCTTTTTTATTTAAAAGATTATAGATTTTGATTGATAATTTTATGTACAAGAAAATAACTGTGTTATAGAATACAAATTGTATTATAAAAAAATGTAAATAAAAACATATTTATGATTAATTTATTGTCATATAATGATGTGTATAATAATTATAAATCTAATATATAAAAGGAAAACGTGTTGTAATTTCCTATAATTTTTTTTTTTTTTTGACAAAGTTATAATGTAGATTTTACATTTACACAAATTTGAAAATATTAATTATATGTTTTTTGGATTTTGGATTTTACAGTTTTCAAGTAGTGATTATCAATTTGATATCCTATATATGTAAAAGAGAAACTTGTTATACTTTACTTTAATTTACTTTTGTACAATTTTATATTTTCAACTTTATATTAATTTGAGTTTTTTTCACCTCTTTATCTAAAAGATTGTAGATTTTGATAATTTTATGTATAAGAGACATTTGTAAAGAAAAATTTGTGTTGGAAAAAATATGTAAATAAAAATGCATTTATGGTTTACTTTTTCTCATGTAGTGATATGCATAATAATTACATTATATACACTATATATAGAGAAATTGTGTTGTAATTTCCTATCATTTACTGTTTTAGAAAGTTATAAATTAGATTTTACATTTACTTAAATTTGATATTTTTTAATTATATGTTTTTATTTTATTAAAAATATTTTAGATTAGAGAGGACAAATTGTGTTGTAAAAAATGTGTAAATAAAAATGCATATATGATTTACTTATAGTCATATGATGTGCATAATAATTTTATAGTATATAAAGGGAAAGCGTTGTAATTTCCTATCATTTACTTTTTTGGAAAGTTTTAATTTGGATTTTACATTTACACAAATTTGAGAGTTTGCAATTTTCAAGTATTGAGGGATCAATTTGATATGCTATATATGTAGAAGAGAAACATGTTGTTTTCACTTGAATTTACTTCTATATAATTTTATATTTTTAACTTTATATTAATTTGAGTCTTTTTTATCTCAAAGATTGTATATTTTAATAATTTTATTTGCAAGAAAATAATTTATACATTTTTAGAGGACAAATTGTGTTGTTAAAAATATATTTCTGATTAGATTTATGATTCACTTATTGTCATGTAGTGATGTGCATAATAATTTACATATATAAAGGAAAAGTATAAACACAACAAGTTGATGTTAGAAAAATGATGGGTGGCTTGTTGTCCTACATATAAAATGATTTGTCAATGTAATCCAACCAATTTTGATGATATTCATTTCAAAAAATATTGTAAAAGACTTTGGTCGATCATTAATAGTGCTAACTTAGGTATGGAAGTTATGCAAAAATCCTACTAAATCTAATTGATGCAAGGGCATCCTTCTTGGTCATTGAGAAAATCCATGATCACCCCTCTTCTATAATATTTTTGGTTTTCACTAGAGTGGGTGCATTGGAGGAAAGATAAATGTCAAAAAGTCCACATTTATCCGAGTCACTGGACCTCTCAACCTTGATGCACTCTTGAGAGTTTATACAGATTTCTTGGGGGTAAGTTGGTTGGAGGCCCTAAAGAGAGACCACTAAGAGCCTCAATACAATTACAAATGTAGGAAAAATGACAATAAAGACAAATCGATAAATCATATAACTCACATGATTTATGTTCTAAAACCAGGAAACATCCACGAGGCAAGGTATTGGTATATATATTATAAATATATATCTATCTCATAAGCATTACATAGGCTTACCCCCCACCANNATATATATATATATATATCATGGAGTCGTTACATAGTTACGAGAACTACCATCCATTATACAAACTTCCACTGGTTTCATAAACCAACACCACTAAATATTTACATAAGTAAATTTCAGTAAATTACATTTTGTTTTAATCGATTGTTGTCACATTTTAAGAATCTCCACCTCGACAACAATTTACCTAATACCTTTCCCAAGCCCATTCATTACCTCTTTTGCAGGCCAAGAGAAGTCACACCACCGCAACTTCTCTAATATTATTTGTTTTGTGAACATATTTGCACAATTTGCTTGAGTATGGACCACTTCATCTTCATCAGTAATGTATCTTAAAAAATGATTATGTGTCCCATTTTGATACATTAGATGGTTATTCAAGTGCATAAAACTTTGGCTATCATAAAACACCTTATCTTGCACTTGTCTAAACTTACCCAATATATCCTTTCATTCATGCAAGACATAACCTAATGTAGATCTCCCCTTGTCCAAATCTCTTACAAGATCTGAATCAATATAGCTACAGAATAAATCGATGCAACCACTCTAGGTGACACTTGTGCCTCTAAAATACCGAAGCACCCATTTCACTGATTTACTTTGATTTTCCATGTATCCACTGAAAAACACCAACTTCATGTGAAATATATGACCATTTCATCTCATACATCAAACTTCCTACTATCATACTATACATGAGACACACAATCCTTTTCTTCTTCATTACTAGGACATAAACCTAAAGAAATCCTTCAATGGAAAGCCAAAGGGATATTTTTTGATTTCACAATATTCATTAAATTTCCTAAGTATATTCTCCACATACTTTTGTTTTTATAACCAAATCCTACCATATTCCAGGTCTTTATGTATTTCCATGCCCAGGATTTGTTTTCTCACCTCCTAGATTCTTCATATCAAATGTCCTAGCCAACTGAGCCAACCTGTTGATCTTAACCATGCTTTTGCTTGATACGAGCATAACATATAACAACAAAATAATAAATATGCCATAAACAAAATGGTTATACTCACTTCTTGTAAAATTTGGCTCACCATAAAGTAATCAAACATCACCATTTCCTCCTCAAGCTTTAGGCCATACAATGATTGTTGAAAATAATGATCTCAAACACTTAGTCAATAATAGATTTCAACCTTATATAGTTATTCACCAATAAAGAAATTGAACCATGTGAATTTATTGGAACTATGAGAAAAAATACAAGTGACTAATCAATCTGGAAATATAGCAGTGGAAATATAAATGAATAGTAGACAAAATCACCACATTTGACACAATGAATTTATGGGCAATGCCCCTCGAAAAATCCACAAGGGGAAAACCAATCTAGGAGATATTATTCTTATTGAGCTCTTAGGAAAATTTTGAGTTTATAGAAACAATAAATTCAACACTAATTATAGCAGCAATATCACCTCGAAAAGCGTTCCAAAGAAAAACAAAATTAGACCACAAAATCTCTTCTCGGATTTATGTTGTACGGCCTGAGCAGTATGGCCTCCTTGACAACCAAAAATTCTCTAAATAGATGCACTACTACTGCACCTTTCTGTACATATTGTTCCTCAACTAGGCACCTATAAAATCATGCCAAAACTATGTTGAAATGACTACCTCGATTTATGTTCCTAGAGGACTTGTACGAACTCCTCAATCTGTACTATACAGGTTGTCCTTTAATGTTGAAGATATATCACTATGCATGCCTCCTCCACTCCTTGGAATTCATTCCAATCTCACTTTGATGCTACTCTTTCCTCACGCTCAAACTCTCTTGGTCTCTCTCAGAGTATGAGTGATTCTTCACATTCCTCTCTAATATTTCCTCAAAGTTTCTACCCCCTCTTGTCTCTCAAGCTCCTTTTATTACTGATTAATGATTAACTCCCCTAACCCTTAGTCTTCTAAAGATATGAATGATCAAGAATATATATTTCCCTCTTGAGATCAACGGTCACGACTTAGTCGTATGTTGAGTTCACTTAAATCACTTAAGTGACCCAAAAATCATAAAGTCGCTTTTTACCCATTAAATAATAAAAGGCTCAACTTGACTTTATAAAATCAATTTATCAAGTCACTTTATAAAAACAATTTATAAATTCACTTTATAAAAACACTTTCTAAAGTCAATTAATATAGAAATATGCTCGATCTCTTCTACTTGTTGAGCATCAGTAGTACAAAAGCACCTATGATCTACAAAAATGAAACAATCCCTCTTAGTGAGGGAGGTACTTATAAAGCCTCTATCGGGATCTGTATCTAACCCCAACATGCCCTTTGTCGTTGTAGTTTCTCCCATTACACTAGAATCCTTTACTCCCTCTGAAATCAAAACATCTCCAACTACCTACATTGAAATTCGATCAATATACATGTGCTCCTCCTCAATCATTGTCATATCAAACCTCATGGGCATGCTGAGATGAGCCTCATGCTCTCTCATTGACACTAATCCAAACTCCAAGATCCCTTTGGAACTCAACTCCAAACTTTCTCTGAAGCCAACTCGAGGTTGCCTCTACTCTCTCTTCTACTTTTCCTGCATGATCTCTAGATGGAAGTCCTTATCCACCTATATGAGACCTCCTTGAATCAAATTCCTTCTTGATCCAAGCCTTGATCTCAACATCTCACCAAAGGTCCTAATATTGACATCTCACCAAAGATATCAACCTTGGCATCTCACCGAAGGTCCCTTTCTCTTGGAATCTCACCAAGAGACTTCCTATTTACCTTCCTTATTCCAAGAAAAACCCCTTTGCACTCACTCAAAACCAAGTGTCAAATATTTTGTATGTTTAACCTCAGGCCCCCGACTCTCATACCATGTTGAAAAATCTAATCTCAAACACTTAGTCAATAATATATTTCAACCTCATATAGTTATTCAACAATAAACCAATAGAACCACATGCATTGACTCGAACCATGAGCAAAAATACAAGTGACTAATAAATATGGAAATATAGCAGCGAAAATATAAATCAATAGTAGACAAAATGACCACATTTTATGTAATGAATTTATGGGCAATGACCTTGGAAAAACCCACAAGGGGAAAACCAGTCTAGGAGATATTCTTCTTATTGAGCTCTTAGGAAAATTCTTAGTTTACAACAGTAATAAATTCATCATTAATTACAACAACAATATCACCTCAAAAAATGTGCCAAAGACCACAAAAATCATACCACAAAATTTTTGCTCATTTTTTTGTTGTACGACCTGAACAATGCAGACTCCTTGATAACAAAACCTTCTCCAAATATGTGCATTGTTGTTGCACCTTTCTGTACAGATTCTTCCTCGGCTAGGTGCCAAGAAAATCATGCCAAAACTTTGCTAAAATTACTACCTCGATTTATGTTCCTAGAGAAGGTATACAACCTCCTCAATATGTACTGTATGGACTGTCCTTTAACAATGAATATGTCTTGCAATGTGTTCCTCCTCCACTCCTTGGAATTTTTTCCAATCCCACTTTGTTGCTACTCTTTCCTCTAGCTCAAGCTCTCCTGATCTCTCTTGGAATATGAATGACTCTTCACATTCCTCTCCATATTCTCCTCAAAAGGTGTCCCCTCTCTTTTTTCTTAAGATCCTTTTAATACTCATTAATTAGTAACTCCCCTAACCCTTGGTATTCCAAAGATATGAATGGTCAATATTATATCTTTCCCTCTAGAAATCAAGGGTCACAACTTAATCATCCATTGAGTTCACTTAAATCACTTAAGTGACCCAAAAGTCATAAAGTCACTTTTTACCCATTAAATAATAAAAGGCCGAACTTGAATTTATAAAATCACTTTATAAAGTCATTTTATAAAAACACTTTATAAAGTCACTTAAGAGAGAAATATGCTCGATCTCTTCTACATGTTGAGTGTTGGTAATGCAAAAGTAGCCATGAGCTACCAAAATCCAACAATGACTTCTTGAGTTTGCAAACAAATATTCTGTTGTGATCCTGAACTAACCTTTTTGGTTGTTCCAAAATACATCTCCTTATCCAAAACCCCATGTAAAACTATTTTAACATCTAGCTACACTAACTCAAGTTCAAGTAGCACAACTAGTGATAACAAAACATGAATGAAAAAAATCTTAACAACTGGTCATAAAATTTCATGGAGATCAATACCTTCTAAATACCCTTCTGCTAACAGTCATTCTTTGTGTTAGCGCCGCCATTTTTCTTTCCATTTAGAGTCGGTTTTGAGTCACGTTATGACCCATGCATCCAAACATGTGAAGTCAGGTACATAGCATCGGGAGGTTGAAGTTAGCAAATGGTCGATTGGCACTTGGAAATGGGAAGGAGTGTCATATTCGGAAATCATACATGTGGTATGGATGTGTCTTTTGCAGAGAGTCGAATCCCGATAATAAACCAGTCTCTACATGCCTAGGTTGGGTCAAGTGGTTAATAGAGGTTGCATCAGCAAGTGCAGAAGTTATTATCAGTTCATCATGAAGGCTAAGGGAATGAAAAGTCATGAAATTCGTATTATACATTCCCAACAAACCTTATCAATTGCAATCTACACATGGGGATTTGCCATGGACAACCTGGAATTCGACTTGAAACATCTCATCGCCATAAATTTGTTGCCTTCCAACATGATTTCCTCTCTTGGTTGATTCGTTATAAATATCATATGCTCGGCGTGCCCTCCATTCATAGAACTAGACCTAAGCTCTTTTCATAGTTTCCCCTTGCTAATCCAATTGGTTTAAAAGCGCTCCCCCTGTACATTATGTTAGCACTGAAAGTCACACTTTGACTGCTAAAGTGTAAGCTCAACACCCATCATAATGTAAAAGATAATTTTGGTTTTGAATAGGTGGATCAACAAGATGGATAAATAAAGAGAGAGGGTTTCAAACTGTAGATCAACAGGCTACACCAATGGGAAATGGAGTCACAAACATCCTACTCATCAAAGGCACAAAAGGTGCTCAACATAAAACAAGATTATATGTTGATAGGTGGAAGAATGAAGAATGAAAAGATAAGATAGAATGTTCACTAAACATAGATCCTCTCAATGTAATGAATCAATGAATACTTGAATATAAATAATGATTGATGGGCAAAATACAACAGATCCTCTGCTCCTTAGGGGTCCATAAATCATTGACAGACTTTGATGCTCAAATCTGCAATATATTCAAATAAGAAGAAATATAAACAGAAGAGTTACAATCTGAAATCATAGCTCTCATGAGTCCCCAATAGTAGTAATTCTTACAATCATAAGATTCCCACATTCTTACAAATGAACATACACAAAAAAAAATGCCTACTCCTACTCTCTCTAGCCTCTCTTGGCTCATGAATCCCCAAAATAAATAAAATATCCCATAACAATTGTATTCCTTTGCCAAAATGAATAATGAAGGATTTATGCAACGCTGAGGAATAAACCAATCTTGTGCTAACATAGGCTCCATGGGGGATAGAGTCCTCCCTGTGAGGCTCTAAGAACTCTTCTAGTTTCAGTGCCTTATCCTAGGGTTGCTCCCAACCTTTAACCTCTGCAATCTTCTTTGATCTGTGAACTTCAACTGAAACCAAATGCAAATGAAAACTGAAACTGACAAAAATGATAAAAATGATGCTTGTTCAGCAAGCTTATTGCACACACCTACTCTAATTACTTGGAAAATGAAGCATTCAAGTTACATGAAACAACCAATGAAGCCATTTCATCATTTTTTCAACTATTTGAAGCTTTGAAATGTGCTTCTTTAAGCACCAGAGATAATTCTTACTTGAAGTCACGTCAAAGAAACATTTGGAAATACACTTTCCATTGAAGAAATCAATGATCCTAGGCCCACTTTCTGCTTGCGGATAGGCTACAAATGGATCTTGAAAAAAATCATCAATACTTGCCCTTGCAACATTGCTTTGTGTAAAATGGAAAAGTATTACATTAGGTCCTTCCTCCACTGTGCTTGGTTGTTGTATGGCTTGTTTATTTTTTGATTCATCCGCAATGCATATGGCCTTGGTCCACTTCTGGTCATGAGGTGTATTTGGAAAAATGCTCAGTGATTCTTGTCTTTCTTTAATTTCAACCTTTCTCACCTGATCACATGGCATTTGATCTTGGCTTCTTGATGAAACTGAGCTTGTGTCTTCAAGAGGAATATGGGGTTGATAGGGAAGTTCATCACAATTAGAAGTTCTTGGGAAGCTACATTCTTCTATCTTATCTTATGATTCTGAGGGATATTCATCATAGCTTGGCTTATGGTCCCAATTTCACAGTTTTTCACCCTCTAAAATTAGATTATCATCTTTTTCTTCTTTTTCAGCAACAAAAATATGACATGAGGGTTGAAACAGGCTATTGTTTCTTTGATGTGAAGGGTACTTCTCTGATATAAGGTCTTCAACACATTGTTCATGAAAATCATCTTCGTAATCATCATACAAAGGTTAATCAATGACCATTTAACTGTTAATGGCTTAGAGGATTAGTACAATAGTTGGGACAACTGGTTATTCAGTGAAAACATTCTCATAGTCATCAAAACTTGGAAAATCATGGAACACTCATTCATTAAAAATAGGAGGGATTACAACAACAATTGGTAAGCTATGAATTCGTTCATGACAAGTTGCAACACTATTCTCATGATGAAATAAATCTGAACCTAATATGACCTCTTGACTTAAAGAATCAAGAAAAGGAGGAGAAAGGGAAATGATGGATTGTCCATATTGATATTTCTCTTGGGGACCTAGATTTTGACATGAATGATGCATTTGTTCTTCAAATTTAGGAAAATCATTATGAAAATCATCATTTAAGTCTTTCTCTCTACAATCATCCCCTTCATCATCACTGCTAGAGGAATCACTTGTTGAATCCTGAATGTATGATGCATACCCCTCACAACAATTCTCAAAAATTCTTTCAACTAGATAAATTATCTTGCAATTAGAATAAAAAACATCATGAAATTCCTTCAAAGAGGAAATAATAGAAGCAGGGAGTGTTTTATACCATTTCCTCACATCGCCTTCCAATGAATACATGAAATTTTTCATCAATATATATTCATGACGGATGTCAAGCTACTGCATCAAAACATGAAATTCATGAACATGCTCAAAAGGGTTGTCATCCTCACCTTCATAAAATCTGGGCAGCAAATCTTTCCATTCATTAATTTGAGGCACAGGATGTGGATAACCATCTATGGCTGAGAAATTGAGTGGGGAAAACCTCATGGCCAAGATAGCCTTCATATCCATTTAATTTGTCTCATCCCCAGTGGAGTCACCAACAGATTTTGAACAATGGAGTCGCCATGGTGAATGTGCAGTCTTGAAGGTGTCCAACTTCAATCACCATCTTAAGCTAGAGTTGTGCAATGTCATTCTTCCCAGGGAGATTTTCAATCTGATCAAATCCGTCCTTGACAACGATGCCAATTATGTTAGCACTAAAAGTCACACTTTGACTACTAAAGTGTAAGCTCAACACCCATCAGAATGTAAAAGATAATTTTGGTTTTGAATAGGTGGATCAACAAGATGGATAAAGAAAGAGAGAGGGTTGCAAACTGTAGATCAGTAGGATACACCAATGGGCAATGGAGTCACAAACATCCTACTCATCGAAGGCACAAAAGTTGCTCAACAAAAAAAAAATTATTATATGTTGATAGGTGGAAGAATGAAGAAGGAAAACATAAGATATAATGTTCACTAAACATATATCCTCTCAATTTAATGAATCAACAAATACTTCAATATAAACAATGATTGACGGGAAAAATACAACAGATCCTCTACTACTTAGAGATCCATAAATCATTGACAACCTTTGATCCTCAAATCTGCAATATATTCAAATAAGAAGAAATATAAACAGAAGAGTTACAATCTAAAATCACATCTCTCATGAGTCTCCAATAGCAGTAATGATTGCAATCATAAAATTCCCATAGGCTTACAAATGAACATACATAGAAAAACTGCATACTCCTACTTTCTCTAGCCTCTCTTAGCTCATCAATCCCCAAAATAAATAAAATATCCCATAACAATTGTATTCATTTGCCAAAATGAATAATGAAGGATTTATGCAACGTTGAGGCATAAACCAATCTTGTGCTAACACATTCGTTCAATACACTATGCGCAGAGTAAACCTTGGTTACACCATGATAGCTTCTCAGAGTGTAGGAAAAGGCGCACAGAATGGAAGAACTACGAGGCTTGGACCCCAAAGAGACTGGAATTATTTCTCACCCGCGACAATCATTCCCAAAGACGTGGAAGGAACCATTCCTTCACCTGCACAAAAGACCAGATCAAGTCGTGGAACAACCAAAGCAAATAAATTCATATAGGAAAAGGAGACGGCAATAGGCCCCTCCTCCCAACAACAACTACCTCAGAGGATGGGCAGGATGAGAAATAACGAGGAGATCATGAAGGCTCAAATTGTAGAATAATCGTGCATTGGATTGATAATTGAAGGACTAATCAAACGTGCCATCCGGCTAGAACCTACTGGGAAATCGAGCCAGGAAGGTGGGGACAGAGAAAGGAAAGTGGACACCACAGGAGAAAATGAGGAAGCACCATCTCAACAACTGAAACAATCAAATATGGCTATTTTCGAGCTCTATTAGGAGAACAGGGAATTAAGGCGACAACTAGCGACAAAAATTGTGGAAGCATCAACTGCACAGAGTCATGGAGGGGACATGGCATGGATGAAAAGGTAGCTTAGAGAGGTGCAAATGTTATTATCCAGCTGTGAGAGACACAAAGGTTGGTAGAAGAAAGGCACACAGAGTATCCCAGAGAATGCAAAGCAGTGAAAAAGGAGATCTGTGTGGCTCTTGCCAGCACACAAAAAGAGAAAGTTTAACGGGTGGAATTTTCTTCATGACAGTTTTGAGTGATACATGTCCTCTAAAGTAACCTACCATTTTGATAACAGTCGTGAGAATCGAATAATTGTTTATTGTGCACAGTTATCCAACAAATGGGCGCATAACAAGAGGCGAAGCCAACATTGCAGACAACAAGATTTTAACAGACACTTGTTCACTAGGATACCCGTTCAAGAGATACAATGACACATTTTTCCCCACATTGGATTCTGATCGACAATCAGACCCTGTGGCGAACCTAAAGACAGTCGTTAGTGGACAGACATGATTATTGCCTATTTTTGGATAGTACCATGCGAAGAGTCTTTGGCGCATGTGGTGCATGTTTTATAGTTTAGGGTTAACAGTTAGAAAGCAGGGCAGCCCAAGTGGCGCCCTCGTTTATATATTTCATCTTTTCAATGTAAGCCAGGCTGGTTGGAAAATTTGGTAGACGATAGCTATTGTATGTAATCTGAAGTTTTGACGGGAATTTAATGCAAAGGTCGTGTGATTTGATGAAAATATTCTAATTGTGATAGTTGGATGTATTGTTCTTCTTTCTTTGCATATGTGCTTTCCTGTTATCTTTATTCCATATCTTTTCTATCTATTTCGAAATGAATTATCAAACCTGTAGATTCATTGTACTGCACCCCTTGTTCTCACCACTTAGACAAAACGTTTTCCTCTCAAGATAACTTTGAATTTGTCCACATCGGCACTCTTGAGTTGCTTCCTGTGTTTTCTCCGGTCACACATTACAGTTTACACTGAAGGTTGTTTCTCACCTAGCCTTATCCTCTCAAATCCAATCACTGAGTCATTTGTCCTATCTTTTCCTCAGATCGACCCTATAGCCCAAGTCTTACTTTTTTGCGGCAATATAACCAGAACCCACTTTATCATAGGTGTTAAATATAACCATCGTTTTCAAAGTCATATCCTGCGTGGAGACTATGCCATTTCCGAGAGAGCCCTGTCCAGCTACGAAAGGCTAGTTTCGGGTCTCAAAGTTGGTTGAAAAAGTTACCTTCATCATCTGTTTGTCATCCAAACAGATTTACAGACTGCTAAAATTATGGCGTCGCTGCCGGGGACGAAGTTGAAAATATTTTCCCCAGGAGAATGACAAACGTTACAGTTTGACCCCTAAGGGTAACATAGGGACAAACACCCATACCGACTGAAACCTTTACCCTGGCGACTCCATTCCAAACAAACCAGTAGACCTAAGTAGAACTATTCAGGAAACCTGGCTCCAAAGACATTTTACACCAAAGTGAATCCTGACCCAAACCCCTGTGAGCCCGTTTGCGACCCTGAGAAGATTCTGTGCAAGGCTAGAGAGCAGGCACCAGACCCGTTTTATTTCCTGGAAAGAAGTTTTTCCTTGCCCAAAGACGACGCACAGAGCATTGAAGACCTTGAGTTTGACACACTGTTTGAGCAAACTTTGTTCAGGTCTAAGTCAAAAACCAGTTTGGACAAGATTGTTTTCGACCCGAACAATTTCCAAGCCCCGGTGATAAATAATATCCCCCAAAATTCGAATCCCCATGGGGCTATGGATGCCATATTCACTCCGCTCATCTTGTCAGCCCAGTTACACAACTTGCCTCAGAATTATAGAGAAATAATCAGACTCTACGACGCTAAGGGAAATGTTTCCGCTGAGAGACACCTGGATTGGTTTAACGACTTTGTCGACCTGGAGGAGGTAGACTACGCAAATGAAAAAATGAGGATTTTTGCGCAAATCCTTTTGGGAGATGTAAGAAAGTGGTTCAAATCCCTCTCGCCTACAAACATTCAGGACTTCGCAACATTCAAAAGGTCTTTTCTAAACAAATGGGGGGATAAGAAAAACCCTTTGCAACTACTAACACTATACAATAATATGAAGAAATCATCGAAGGAGATGATGCAGGAATTCTCTACTCGTTTCTTGAAGGTGTACAACTCCATCCTTGTGGAAGTAAATCCCCCTCCCAGTGTTGCGCAATTGTGTTACGTGGATTCGTTTGATAGTGAATTTTCTCTGCTTCTAAGAGAAAGAATATCAGCGAGTCTAGATGCCATAAGGAGTAACGTTGTTGAGATTGAAGTGAACATGATGGCGTCAGGGAAAATCAAATCGAGGTTCAGTCAGGGAAACAAGAGACCCCAGGGAGATGCACATGCGTTGACGTCATGGTCCTCAGATGACAAATTCAACATGATGATGAAGACCATGGAAAATTTGATGGAGAGAATGTCTGTGGGAAATAGGCCTGTTGCACGAGAACGCAACAACCCACAGCCCAGAAATCATAATCTCCGGAGGGGTCAGATTTCTTAAATCAGGCAATGGGACCCAAGTGACCAGTAGACAAGACCTCCTTTCTAGAACAACTACATAGATGAGGATTTCGACCAAACTTTCAGTGACCAAGTGCATTGTTGTGATGACAAAAACCCGCATGTGTTCTTGACAAAGAGCGAGAATGATCGATTTATGAGCTGAAACGAAGACTTCATGCTGGAAACCAACGATGGTATGATACTTGAAATAGATGATGCACCGTCTTGGGAGATGAAAGAATACAGGAAAGGTTATCAAAATGCCATCATGCAGTTGCAGAAAACGTACAACCTCTGGAGAAAATATGTACCTGCTGAGCCGCAAAAAATGAACTCCGTAAAGAAGCCTACAACAAACACACCTTCCACAAGATGACCGAGACTAGACAGTGCATCCAAGGATACAAATGAGAAGGATAATTCAAAGGAGGAACTCCCCAAGAAATCCCCGGAGACAGGCCGGGAGACGAGTGGAAAAGAGGTAGAAAAAACATGTTCTCCTTTCAATTTTGAACATGAAATGGACAAGATAAAAAATTTCATCCCTTTCAATGAGCTTATTAGAAAGGGTGAGTATCAGTAACAAACCATTAAAAATTTTAAAATGGGAGGGACCCCCAATACTCTAAATATTCGAGACGACCACCCCGCCATCTTGTTTGGTCCACGCGTCGAAGAGACAAGCGATGATGAGGATGTCCCTCCTTTTTATGTCAGTCTGAGGATCCATGATCTAACCCTGCATAACACCATGCTTGATTATGGCACATCACACAATCTCATGCCGAAGGTGATCATGGACGATTTTGGTTTAGAAGTCACTAGGCCATACAAGGACTGTTTCTCCTTTGATTCAAGGAAAGTCAAATGTTTGGGTCTTATCAAAGGCCCGGTTGTATCATTGGCTCAAATCCCCCCCAATAACATGGTCATGGACATAGTCATCGCAGACATACTCCTGAAGTTCGACATGTTTCTCTCAAGATCGTGGGTTGTGAAGTTGAAGGGCACGTTGTAGATGGATATGACTTAGGCCACCATCCATGTTTTTGGCAATGACAGAAGGATGTATAGAGAAGTGTTGATGAAGTACCTGGTAAGCATCAAGACATAGCCCCACAGTCATCCTATATACTTTGTCGACACTAAAGTTGGTTCGTTTATATTCTACAATGACTTTAGCTTCGGAGAAGAAGGATCGACGACCATCACAACAAATGACGAGAAAACCACGTAGGAAACAATAGAGTGCACCAACCCAGAAGACTGCACGCAAGATGGGGTGTGGAACATGAGTTTTGATGATGCATTCAACCGAGAAGGAGTTGGGGCTGGTATATGAGTGATCTCACCAATCACAAAGTTGCGTTCATACAAGCTCGCGTTTGAATGCACTAACAACATGGTTGAGTATGAAGCGCTAATCTTGGGCTTACAAGTTTTGAAATAACTAGACGCATAGAGAATAGAAGTGCATGGATATTCTGAGCTAATCATAAATCAGTTGAAGGGTGTGTATCATACCGAACACCACAGACTGTGGGCATACAAAAATCTTTCTTTGGACCTTCTCGAAGGATTTTTGGAGTATGACCTGACTGTTATCCCCAGAGAACAAAATCAGATCGTCGACACATTGGCGACCTCGGCCTCGGTTTTCAAGATTCCCATTCTTCCAAATAAAATATATGAAATTGAGGTAAAGCATAGGCTAACAATACCTGACAACATCAAACACTAGCAGGTGTTTGACGATGAAAAACATGTGGAAAGATTCCTCCTTATGAGTGACAAGTTCGCTAACACAAACATTGACGGGGAATACTACGATGATGAATATGAGGGCGCATATGCACGCAGTAACGAAAACCCTTTCCAAAATAAGATCGTGGGAAGGGATATAATACAACTAAAGAACAATATTATTTCAAAGGGTTTGGTTCCCCTAGAAAATTGGTTTGACAAAAATGATGTGGCTAAGAACCCCAGGATCGCCGCAAGCGAAGAAGACGTGGAAGACTGTAACATTGGGACTGAGGCAGATATGAAGATGGTAAAATTATCAAAGACACTCAGTCCAAAGGTCAAGAACGATTACGTAAAGCTCATGAAGGATTTCTCGGACGTCTTTGCATGGAGCTACGATGACCTGAAAGTGTATGACATGAAGGTGATCCAACGTGTTATCCCTCTCAAGGAAGATCAGAATCCTTTCAAACTGAAGATGAGATGGATAAATCCCCTATAACTACCACTGATTGAGAAAGAGGTAAAGAATCTTTTCGATGCCAAAATTATTGTTTCCTTAAGATTCTCGAAGTGGGTAGCTAACCTACTACCTGTAAGAAAGAAAAGTGATGAAATTAGACTGTGTGTAGACTTCCAAAATTTAAGTAAGGTGTCTCTCAAAGACCACTACCCCCTTCCCAAAATGGACTAAATCTTGCAAAAAGTAGTGGGATCTTAGAAGATGTCCATGCTAGACAGTTTCTCGGGATATAACCAAATCATGGTCCACCTGGACGACAGAGAGAAGACGGCCTTCACCACTCCGTGGGGAACGTTCATGTACACTAAGATGTCCTTCGGCCTGATGTACATTGATGCCACCTTTCAAATGGAAATGGACATCATGTTTACTAATGAGAAGGATAAATTCATCGTGATTTATCTGGACAACATCACAGTGTATTCTACCTCCGAAAAACAACATCTCAAGCACCCGAAGAGGGTTTTCCAGAAGTGCATAAAGTTCGGCATATCACTGAATCCAAAGAAATATCATTTCGCGGTGGAGAAAGGAAATATTTTGGGGCACATCATCTCCAAAGAAGTCATTAAAATATACCCCAATAGGGTTGAAGGGATCTTGAATATCGACACCCCGCGTAGTAAAAAGGAGGTACAATATTTCCTTGGCAAGGTGAACTTTTTGAGGAGATTCATCCCAAACCTAGAGGAAATCATAAAACACATAACCTGCATGCTCAGGAAGGGAAACAAGATTAAATGGAACCTGGAGGCCAAGAAGTCTTTCAAAGATATCAAAGTGGATCTGACTAAAGCCCATGTGCTAGCGAGCCCGTACTTTATGAAATATTTCCTCCTTTTTTCATTTTCCTCAGAACACACTATTGTCAGCGTACTGTTGCAGAAGGACGAACAAGATTTTAAGAAATCCATATCCTACTTCAGTCGGACACTGTGCGACACTCCCCTAAAGTATGATATTATGGAAAAGCAGGCGTATGTCTTAGTAAAATCTTTGAAGAAATTCAGGACATACATATTTCACTCAATGTCATCACCTGTGTGCCCAACAGTTCAGTAAAGGACATCCTAACTCAGCTTGACCCGGAAGGAAGGAGAGAAAAGTGGATAGCATCCATGTTAGAATATGATATTGAGATCAAGCCGACAAATCTGGTCAAAGTTCAAGGCCTCGCGAAGTTGATGGCGTAGTCAGAATGCAATGTTGTCGGAATGAACTTCATTGTCGATCTGTCAGAATTCCCTCAAGAAGAAAACCTTGCGCAGATGCATCAACGTTTCATTGATTTTTTATGGTATGCAGACATCATATATGTATTGGAAAATCTCCAAGCCCGTCCAAGTGTGAGTAAGACTAAGGCAATATTCCTCAATATTAAAGTGGTTATGTTCTGCGTCTTGGACAATTCATTGTATTGGAAAGATCCCAGAGAAATATTGTTAAGTTGTTTGTTGGAGGACGACACGAAACGAGCCATACAGGAATTTAAGAGAGGCGATTGCGGAGGGAACCACTATTGGAAGACCACCGTGCACAATAGTCTGAGGGTGGGTTATTATTGGCCGACATTTTTTGCTGACGTATATAAAGAGGTCTTCAGCTGCCACGAGTGCCAGATTTTCGATGAAAGGAGAAAGGTAAAGTCCCTGTCGTTAAATCCAATCTCAGTCGAAGCGCCTTTCATGTAGTGGGGTCTAGATTTCATAGGAGAGATAAAACCACCATCCTCTGTGCAGCATAAATGGATTTTCACAGCCACTGATTATTTTACAAAGTGGTTTGAGGCGGTCCCCACAAAGCAAGCTACTGACGTGGTCATCATATATTTCCTGGATACAAACATCTTGTCAAGGTTTGAGTGTCCTGTTAAGATCATAACAGATAATGCGGTTGCATTCAAGTCTAAAAATATGGAGAAGTTTTGTCAGGATTATAACATAACCCTAGGACATTCCACAACATATTATCCACAAGGGAACGGGTTGGCAGAATCCTCAAATAAGAGCATGAACATGATCATCAAAAGGCTCTTGCAAGACAACAAGAGAGCCTGGCATAAGAAGCTTATTTTTGCATTGTGGGCAGATCAGATTACCACAAAAAAATCCATATCAACGTCACCTTTCCAGATCGTTTATGGCATAGAATAAATCTTCCCTACTGCGCTAGGACCGCCCATCAGGAATTTGTTGCAAGAGCAGGAGGTCGGGCCAAATGATGCGTAGAGGAGGATAAACTAGTTGATTCACACGTAGCAGGTGAGGGAGCAGGTGTATAATCGATCTCAACTCCATCAGGAGAGGATAAAGAAAGATTTCAACAAACATTCCAAGGAGGAATATTTTCAGGTAGGAGATCTGGTGCTGAGATGGGATGCAAGAAATGAAGGTAAAGGAAAACACAGAAAGTTCGATCACCTTTGGACAGGGCCGTACAAAATCGATGCGTATTGCGTAGACAGTGATTATTTTTTGGAAGGACTAGGTGGAGAGTGTCTTGGTTGGGGGCTAGTAAACAACAGGTTCCTCAAATGTTACCTAATGAAATAAAGTTCATTTAATTCATTTTCCATTGTAAATAGTCGTTTTATTTTTGCGTCAAGTCAGTAGGTCAGCAGAAAATTGAATACTGAAGTGAAGGCCCTAAGTTTATGATGAAGTCTTAGAAGTTGTGTCAATGAGTCTAGTTTGTTTTTTCTCCGTCACTTATATTGCTTAGTGTCTAGAGGTCAAATAAATCCCAATGGTCAGGCACTTGGTCTATTTTTCTTTGCTATCTCACAGGGAGGATAGCATCCCCGTTGGAGCCAGTTGTTAGTACCACCATTTTTCTTTCCATTTAGAGTCGGTTTTGAGTCATGTTATGACCCATGCATCCAAACATGTGAAGTCAGGTACGTAGCACTGGGAGTTTGAAGTCAACAAATGGCCGATTGGCCCTTGGAAATGGGAAGGGGTGTCAGAGTCGAAAATTGTACACGTGGTACGTATGTGTCTTTTCTAGAGAGTCGAATCTCGTTAAGAAACTAGTCTCTACGTGCTTGGGTCGGGTCAAGTGGTTAATAGAGGTCATGTTGGCAAGTGCAACAATTATTATCAGTTCATCATAGAGGTCGAGGGAATGAAAAATCATGACGTTCGTATTATACATTCCCAACAAACCTTATCACCTGCATTCTACACACGGGGATTCTCCATGGACAACCTGCAATTTGACTTGAAACATCTCGTCACCATAAATTCTCTACCTTCCAGCATGATTTCCTCTCTTGGACGATCCATTATAAATCTCATATGCTCGGCATGCCCTCCAGTCATAGAACCAAGCCTAAGCTCTTTTCACAGTTTCCCCTTGCCAATCTAGTTGGTTCAGAAGCACTCCCCCTGTGCATTCGTTCAATACACTACGTATAGAGTATACCTTGGTCGCGCCATGGTGGCTTCTCAGAGCGTAGGAAAAGGTGCGCGGAGCAGAAGAAATGTGAGGTCTGAACCCCAAAGAGACTGTAATTATTTCTCACCCACGACAACTATTCCCAAAGACGTGGAAGGAACCATTCTTTCACCTGCAGAAAAGACCAGATCAAGTCGCGAAACAACCAAAGCAGAGAAATTCATACAGGAAAAGGAGACAGCAAGAGCCCCCTCCTCCCAACAACAAATGCCTTCTGGGAGTATGATGTAGGAGCATCGCTCCACCTCATATATGCATCATCAAGCCAATGCATCAATGCACTAGGAAGAACTAGTTTCAAGAAAAGAAAGGCGCCAACCCTCTCATTTTGGACTTTAATTTAAAAATTAAATGTAACTTAAAGTTTGAAGGATCGAGGAAATCTGAGCTACTGTCTTTGTAAAGGCGAATTATTGTAATGTGTAGGGTCACCTTAAGAGGATGACACTTGGGTAGATTTAGGCCTGACTTAGACTAGATGTCCATTGAATGTAATTCAATGAAAGTAGCTGGAGGAAGGTTCGAGAGCCCCTCGTTTGCAAAAATATCATTGTATAGAAATTCATTAGGAACAAGTGAGTTAGTTAAATAGTTAGCTCATAGTAGAGAAGAGAGGAGGGAAATAGTTGAAGACTCTGTAGCATTCCAACCTTATAAAATTTTGTACAAAACCATTCATATTAATACAAAGAGCATTTTTTCCTTCCCATGGGGTTTTTTTTGTGTTTTTATGAGTTTTTTTTAATGTCTTTGAATTTTTTCTATATGTTTATGAATTCCATAGATGCATATATATTTCAATTTGCAGAAGTAGGAAGAATTATCTATATGTAGATTCTGAGGGGTTTTGGGATCTCACGGCTCTGTAAGGAGTGCACCTTAGAGTTCTTAGAGAACTCTAAAAGCCAACACAAGGAGTGCATGAGAACTTTGTTTAGATTTTTGTGAGGAGCGTGCCAGGTGGTCACACCAAAACTGTTTTAAATCCCAGAAAGAATAGTGCAATATAAGGAACACTAAAGTTACTGAACAATCTAAGGATTCAATGAAAGGCGTGCATGAGAACTCTATTTCGAGTTCTAAGAGGATGTTTCCAAGAGGGTACAACATAAGGACTAGTGTAAGGAGTGCACATCAAATTTTCTGAACACTCTAAAGAATATATACCAGAGTTGTTGAATACTCTGAGGAAGCTCTGCAAGGAGTGCATCGAGCAAGTGCAAGGAGTGTGCAAGGACTCTACTTTGATTTATGTGAAAAGGTTGCCAAGAGGTCACACTAGAAGGTAAATATCAAGGCGAGTAGTGAAAGTCTGTACAAGAAGTGCAAGGAGTGCGCCAGAAACAAAGAAGTTTTAGTTTCAATCTCTGGAGGAAAGAGTTTGAGTGCCATAAGGGCACAAGAAATTGATAAGGAGAAAAGGGCTGAGACCCTTAGAACTGAGTGGGTTGGAAGCTCGAGAGAAATAGTGCAAGTGTGCACACTGCAAAATCAAGATGTGCAGAGGTCGAACCATCTACAGGTTTGAAATATCATGAGAGATAGTTCGAGTTTAGGCAAAGCAAGCATGAGAGTGTGCATGAGAACAATCTAAGTCTCAAAATGTAGGATAAGTGCAAGGAGAATGGAAGGAATATTTTTCGGAAAAAGTTTCCAGTTTGAAGTCTCTATAATTTTAGAGGGCATAGGGAGAGCACCATAGGTCAAATTTTTTAAGTGACAAGCTCAGGACGGAGAGTTTGGGTACAAGGAGGGTGCGAGAAACCACCTGGAGGGACAAAGGGTAGAGACCCTTTGATTTTTTAAAAACATTTCAAGCTTAGGAGGTGTAGCACAATCAAAGGTCGAGGAGTCAACCTTGCCAGAGGAGGATCAAAAATGAATACTTTGAAAAATTATTGATAAAATCCTTCATTTGGAAGGAAATCGAAGCAGCCGCAGAGAGGAACTACAAGAGTCGTTGGATCGGTTGCAATAACTGATCTAGACCGTCAAAATCTAGTCTAGATAGGAGGAGGAGCATGCCACACAAGAGGATAGATCCCAGCCGCATGATCTGAGTGTGTGGATAGACAACTGTCTGATCTAGGTAAGTTGCACGAGGTTTAATCCCTCGAGGTCATTCGGACTTCGCCAATTCGAAGTTTTTAATTTTTATGCGCAGGGGAAAAGTCTCACGAAGTCCCGAAGTTCGAACTGAATCAGGACCATCCATATGTAAGGACGTGTGCCAAAGGATTGTTGAGTTCAGGGCACTGGTTGTCTGGAAGATTAGGAGTGTGGAATTGTTCATTCCCTTCGAAGCTCTGAATACCAGGGTCAATGAAAGTCGTCGATAAAAGGAGGGGACACGTGGAAATAGATACCATGGTCTGGAACCTCAACACTCTATAGGAAGTTGAATGTATTTTGGGTGGAGTTGAGAACTCTTGGAGCTCCGAATGATGGAGAAGATCCTAGTCGTTGATCAAAGAGGACACGTGTCAGTGGATCATTGAGTGAGGAAGACCAACTATACAGGGAACAAAAAAGGGAAGTGTCTTGGAGCGAGGACTCCCAAAGCTGTGAAAAATAGATTGAATCTTGTTTGTTTGTGCAAGTGACATGTGGCTGTGGATCCTAAAGTCTGAAGGAAAGGAACTCTGGAGGTCTTGGACGAGATTTGTTAAAATATTGAGACTCTCAAAGGTCAGAGTCAATTTGAGCCATTGATATGGAGGAGGAAACGTGGTGCCATATTTGTAGATATGGAGAAATAACACTCCGGAGGAATTGGTTCAAGTTCCGTCAATAATTCTCGAAGGTCCGAGAGTCGGAGTAGATATCAGCCATTGATTTTAGTGGACACCTGTCAGGAGATTTGAGGGTCCGGAGGTATGGTACTCTGGAGGAAGCCATGTGTAGAGTTGTGGGAACTTACAGAGGCCCAAAGGTTGGAGTCCCATAGTTGATCACATATGTCCATTCTCAAGGGACACGTGGAGGGAATATCTTTCCTCCACTAGTTTGGCGCTCCAGAGGACAGAGTGCGTTAGGCATATGGAAATCCTGAAGCCCAGATTTCCAAAAAAAATCAAAGTCATTGGTTGTCAAAAGAGGAGGATCGTTGATATTTTAGCCTTCAGAGGTTCCCCAGTTCGACAATCCAGGGGACCTGAAGTATAATTCTCTGAAATACTTCGAAGCCCAGAGTAGCGAAGTTAGTTGAGAGTCATCGATCTGTGTTGACACGAAAACCATCTGATCCAATTTGGGGTTCGACTCTCTGGGGGCATAGATAGTTAGAGTGGTGGAGAGCTCCAGATCCCAGAGTAATTGTGAGCCGTCGATCTCGATGGGTGTCATGATCCTTTGATCCCCTCCAATGTTTGAAATTTCTACCATTCGCGACTTCGAAGGAATTGAGTGGTAAGGAAGGTAGATGACCCAGATTCTAAAGTGTCTAGACCTTTCGAAGTAACGCCTTTTGGGTAGCTCGTGGTCATAGCCAAAGGTCACATGGAGTTTTCTCCTAAGTGAAAGGGGATAGTGGTCCTAAATTGAAATTAAATAGAAAGGATCTTAAGAAAAGGGCTTGTGGGTCTATCATTTGACATGTGCAAGAGATTAAGGACCTATGAAGTTGGTTTTGGGGGCTCAGCGAAAGCCCGAGAGCTAATCTAGTTCCTTGTTTATGAATGGTCCTAGACCAGGAGGTCGTGCGGACCCTAGGGAGAGGGTGGGGTTTGCATCACTTCATATTCTCATGTAAGATGAGTACCATCACCAAAATTGATGAGAATCTAGAAGGAGAAGAAAAATTCAAATCCTGGAAGTAAAGATTAGTCCTCCTTCTGGAAGAACATGATTTATAAACTTTTGTTGAGGAGAAATCTCCAAAACCAGAGGAAGATGAGGCCAAGGAAAAGTATAAAAGGAAGCAGGCTATGGCTAAGAGGATTATTGCAGAATGAATCAGGAATCATCTGATCCATCATGTTTCTCTGTTAAAATATCCGAAGAAGATGATAGATGCATTGACTCATCTATTTGAAGGAAAAAGCATCAACAAAAGGATGACATTGAAGACCTAGATGAAGAATGTGAAGCTTCAAGATTTAGAGTCAATTCACTCTTACTTCTCGAGAGACAATTAGATCAAGGAACATATTGAAGTTATTAGAGACACTGTTGATGAAGAAGAAATGGTTATGACCACCTTGAATGGTCTCCCAAGGTCACGGGACTGATTCATTCAAGGAATATGATCAAGGAGGATGCTAATCAATTTTAGCAAATTATGGGAAGATTGCACTAAAGAAGAAGCAAGGATGGTAGCAAGAGAAGAGAAATTGAGGGATCATGATCAAGCTTTATCTGCTCATACAAGGAAAGGAAAGAGGAAGAAAGAACCATAATCCCCAAAGAAACCTCAAAAATTGAAGAAGAATCAAAGATACTATTCAAATGTGATGTGTTTCTCTTGTGAAAAATTGGGACACGTTGTAAAATTTCATCCGCTTATTCTTAAACTAAAATAAAAGGAAAAGGGATAGATGCATCATGCTCATGTTTCCGAAGATGATGAACCATCGAAGAAAATTGCAAGAGAAGATGATTCAAGTGATGATGACTACGTACTAATATTATCTCTCACAGGAATATTCACCCCTAGAAATGATAGTTGGTAGGTGGATAGCGGTGCGTCTAAGAACATGACAGGGTATAAAGGCTCTTTGTCAAACTTAATTTATAAAGACTCACCTCATAATGTGAATTTGGGTGATGATTATCAGTATCCGATCAAAGGAGTAGGAGAGGCCTCCTACAAACCAGATTCCGGGAAAGCAATGAGGATGAAGGAGGTGCTTTATGTACCAGGTTTGAAGAAGAACCTTCTATTGATTTAAGCTTTGGATGACAAGGGTTTCAAGGTTGCCTTTGTAGATAGAGAAGTTCTCATGTGGCCAAAAGGAAAGATGTTTGATGATGAAGTTTTTATCGGTGTCCAAGAAGGAGGCCTCTATAAATTAAAGGGACGCTCAGATTCAACATTGATTCACGACACTGTGAATTCAAGTGAGCTATGGCATAGGATATTTTCCCACCTACACTATAGATCTTTACCAATCGTGAGAAAGATGGTAACATGACTACCATATATTCAGGTGAATCCAGATGGCGTGTGCAAAGTTTTTTCACAAGGAAAGTGTTGGGTATGTGTTATATTCTTTGCATGTGTGTGTGTGTGGGTGCGTCAGATACGACAACTGCGTCTGACGATCCCTTCACCTAGGGCAGTTTTTGCTATTTTTAGCAAATTTTTCTATTTTTAGTTGATTTGTAAATTAATCCTGGATTAAGGGATTAGGGTTTTGGTATCTACGGAATACCTAAAAACATTGTATATATTGTATGGAGAATGTTAAAATTCGATATAATGAAAATAAGAAAGGTTTTCCCGGTTGAGGGTTTCCAGTAAAAATCTCTGTGTACTCTGTGTATGAGCCATTGATTATTTTTTGTATTGCTTAAGAATCTATATGCATTGCTTTACTTCGCAGGTTTAAAACTTACATGTGGTATCAGAGCCAGGTTTTTGGCTTCAGAGGGACGCCTTTGTTGCTGAGGGTTTGGCTCGGTCTTGATAGATCAAGTTTATCTTGGGTCTGTGATAAACCTGGGTTCATTGGGAGATTTTGCAGAGGAGATTTGAGTAAAGTAAGAGGAATGGCGAGCTCATATAGAATTGAGATAGAGAAGTTCAATGGTAAAAACTTTGAGCTATGGAAGATCAAGATGGAGGACCTTATTGTAGACAAAGAACAATGGATCGTTGTGGATCCTGGTACATAGCCTACTGGTACACCATCTACAAGCACACAGGCTACTGGTTCACAACCTACCAGTACACAAACTACTAGTACACCAGTTACTGGTATGTCGAAGGAATATTGGGACAAGTTGGATAGAAGAGCAAGGAGTACCATTCGACTCTGCCTGGCAGATTCGGTGTTGTTGAATGTCTCAGGAGAATCTACAGCCAAGGAACTATGGGATAAGTTAGGGAATTTCTATCAATCAAAGTCCCTGGTAAACAAGTTGTTTCTTCGAAAGAAGTTGTATCATCTTAGGATGGAAGATGGAGATTCTATGATAGAACATCTAAATGCCTTTAATACTCTAGTAAGTCAACTTGGATCTGTTAATATTACGATTGTAGAAGAAGATAAGTTTATTACTTTGTTATGTTCTTTGCCAGAATCTTGGGATAATCTGGTTGTAGCAATAGGTAGTACCACTCAATCTACATTGAAGTATGAGGATGTAGTTGCATCGTTGTTATCTGAAGAGATGAGGTGAAAAAGCATGGATGGTCACAGCACAGATGCTTTATTTGTAAGAGGGCGTACCCAAGACAGGAACCCTGGTAAGCCTTCAGGATGGAGATCTAAATCTACAGGTAGATCTAAGTCCCCAGGAAAATCTTTGAGGAAATGATGGAAGTGCGGTAAAACAGGGCATTATAAGAAAGATTGCAAATCTAAGAAGGTTGAAAAACCAAAGGGATCTGATAGTACCTCTTCCTCGGAGGTGAAAACCTCCACTGAAGAAGGAGGTGATGTTTACCTAGCATCTACAAGTACACATGCAGACCATGGTGTATGGTTGATCGACTCAGGTGC
>ML786333.1:638812-651680 GCA_009831015.1 Picea engelmannii | reverse complement strand
CCTTGAGGATACAGAGGCATCGATGGAACCCCTTGGACTCCAGATTGAGTCAGAGAGTGTGCTATTGGGGTTTGATTGATTTACTATGATATTAATACATTTGATTAGATGATATGATGTGTACATGTTTTGACATGATTTGTTGATGATGCAGGTTGACGATAGCTTGCCGACCAGACTCACATATGGAGTAAAGGGGTCACACACGAATACCAAAGAGGTTGAGGGAGATGTGTGGACAGCAGCCCTGCCACAACCTAATAGCACTCCCGCCATGGCTCAAATTGTAGGTTAACAATTACCTAGTTCGAGAGGACCCACGATGTCGTGAGGGTAGACTGCGACATTCTCTCACGATGATTCTAAGGGGCGTGCAATAAGGCGGGGGCCTTATTCCTTAGAATCCCTTAGTCTCCCACAAGTTCACCTGGCGGAGTGTTGACTCCAGGGGTTATTGATGTCTACCAATCAGTCAAGAAGCGAGTGGCACCCTTGGAGCACATGGTGCATCCTGAAGGGCACGTCGCGCAAAAGAAACAAAAGTGGCGAGTGGCACCCTTGGAGCAGGTAGTGCGTCCTGAAGGGAACGTCGTGTTGATGATGATAAAGGAATGAACCTAGATGGCCCTAAGACAAATATCTCATTAAGAAATTTTAAAAACAACTTCCCTAATTAAAATGTCGCCCAGTTCAGAATATAAGTCCTCAGTCTAGAACTTCGCTAGGGGTAAAATTTTGTCTACCCTTAAGAAAATATCTCTATAAAAAAAAAAACCACTTAAGTAATAATTATGGACTTCATAAATTTTTGGGTAAAATGAAGAGAGTAAGAACTTAAATAAAATCTCTAGATATAAAAGGTAAAGAAGAAATTAATTATTTAACTTGTGAAAGTGTAAAAGGATATTAAATTAATAAAAAAAAAGGAAAAGAGGTTAAATTGCACAACTGTTGTTTTTAGCTCCTTTAGAAAGGGGGAAAAGGGAACTTATAAAAATTAGGAAACTAGGGAAAGGGAGGTAACATAAAAAGGGAAAGATGGGGAACTTAAGGTAAAAAGAGGGAGGTCAACTTAGTAAAGAATCTGCAATTAAGAACCTTCTAAATTGAACTAATTTAGCAACTTCATTTTAGGGAAAGTCTTTAAAACCTATAAGGGAATCTAGGGACACCTAGGAGTAAATTTAGGAGTAACTGGTGGGTGAGGGAAATAAGACAATTTAATAAATTAAAGAAAATAATTATTGGAGGAATGTGGGGGATGAATGACACTTGTACGAAGGAGAAATTTTAGAAGATTTGTATTTAAAACTTAAATTAAATGAGATTTAGGGAAAGATTGGAAGTTCTAAAACTCTATAAAAGAGAGTAAGGATGAGGAAGAGGGGGATCGGCTGTTAGCGTAATGTTACGCTGCTAGATTAGTGACTTGACTAATTTACTTGTGGGAGTTGGGATTTCCCAGCTTGGAGAGGAGTGGTAGCTCGGCCTTGCGAGGAGAGTTGGGAGCTAGACGTACCATCTGGATAGTGTGTGGCCCCTTTGCGGCTCTGGGGGCTAGGGGGGAAGCAGAGTACCCCTAGCATTGGTTGGGAGGTATCGGTGAGGTCTCAATGGTCGGCGGGCGGGAGCGGCACAAAGCGCACGGTCGTCATTCGAGGCGAGCGATAAGGCAACGGTATGATTTTTTAATTTGGTAGAATAGAATACATTATGACTTATGCTGGGATCAAAATATCGGTTGTAAATGGATTTAAAGGATGTTTTTATTTATTTACTCAGCAATTATAATTGTAACTGTTGTAACTGCTATTTTTATTTAAATTTCTCATGTGACAAGTATTAGTGTTGCAGATCATGTACAATTTATATTCTATATGTTTCTTGTGTATGAAAAACAACTAATAAGCTATTGAAGAACCTCAGGATAAAATGTTGGTAATTAACCATATTTATGTATAATATCTGAGTCAGATGCAATACTTCCAATATTAAGTGAGTACTTCTATTATCTTATTGCCTGAGGAGTGACAGATCGATGAAAGAATTTCTATGTTGACCGAGTATAACTATGGTTATTGAACGCTTCTAACGATCTAATATATACATATAGATATCGCAACACCGTTCAATATTAATATAAACAGTCTTCATTCAAGTCGAAATCTGCTGCAAATCAATGAATCTGTTAACTACCTAATCGGATTAAAAAATCAGGAATAGTTTCGTTAATCCATAAAAAAAAAACATGAATACCTAATTTTGTAGAAAATCGTGGGCACTATTAACCATCTAAAGCGATTAAAAAAATCAGGTGTAAACTTGGATGTATCGATTAAAAAAAAGTGAGGCGTAAACTTGGATTCATCTGTCAGATAGGGACATCCCAGAAATAGGAAATAAAGTAAACAAAAACAAGGTAAATAGTTTCCTTTGCTCTATATTACCTAAATTATAATCAAAGTTCAAAGGTTTGACTTAAAAAAATCAGATATAAATTTGGAGGCATTGATAAAAAAATGGAGTGGGTTAATTCTGGAGTAATCTTAGTTACTATTCACGAGTTTTTTTTGGCTGTCTGTTTTTAAATTTTAACCAATCCAGTACTCTGATCCATTTTTTTTTAGAGCATCTGGGTTGATTTAAAATGAGGCAAAACTTCTGAAATGCATTTTAGGTTTAGAAATTAAGCCATGCAATGTTATGTAATGTAAATTTTATGCTTAGAAATTTTGTAATGTAATTTTATGTGATGCAACTTTTGCATTGGGACTGTTACGGAATGTAAATTAAGTTTGGAATTGATGATAATGCCTCTATGTTTAGAATTTACATATCTGATATTTGACCGAACTTACAGGTCTGAGATGCATTTTATGTTTATAAATTACATGTCTGAAACGCAGTAAATGTTTGAAATGACTGTAACGCATTTATGTTTAGAATGGTCAAATTTCTGGAAGTCATGCAATGTTAGGACAATAACGTGCACGGTGTGGCATGAGGCATTGCCAGGATAAGGCGAATTATCCTTTTCTGGCGAAATTGCCTCTGTTGTTCATCATTGGATTTGGTCAATCTAGCCTTGTGTCTGCAACTTTTAGCTGGCGAATTTAACGGAGTAATTCTTGTCTCTGCAATTTTCTCTTACGCATGGCTGTATAGCCCTTTTCCTCTGCCAAAATCGTGTCTAGGTTGTCAGGTTACACCTTCACCTCTAAGACCCGTATACTTGTTGTCTACACCCTTTTTCCCTACAAAACCTTGTTAAAAAAACCGTTGTATGGTCATTCCTTGCAGGTCACGTCCAGGTATGGGCGGCAATAATTTACCTCTGCGAGTGGTTCAGGCATCAGTTGTCTGGTTGTGTTGCTTCTTTTCCTCTTTATTATTGACATGTTTTTCCCATAAAATGAATGACGGGTCCAAGAACTTATTTTTGTTTGACATGCATGCATAATGTAAGGAAGCCAAATGTTTAATGGAAAGAAAATTATTTGCTACATATTCAAAGTACTATTATATATGTCCGGGTTTATAGTAATCAAGGTTGGGGTCTGCTTTATTTCATCTTTTACTATTTAGAATCCATCATGATGGAGATGGAGCATAAGGCCAATCGAATTGCACCCAGGCCATAACTATTCTCATTGTTAAAACCATGCGAGTATTTATTATGGTTATTTCAGGGTTATTCAATTGAAGCTTCTGCCTTTTCCATCGAGATCCTTAAATTTATTATACTATGTCCTGTAGTAAGTTATTTCCTTCCTAATAGTAAGACATGCAGTGATATATCTTTTCACGTAATGAATATGAAATAAGTTAAATCGCATCTCTCAATCCTCAAATTGCAGTGTGAAATTACTTGAACGAAATGAGGTCGAGAAGTTCATTTACAAGTACCAATTTTCAGAATCAAAGTTAGACCAACATCGAATTCTGTCAACCTAAAAAAGGAATTATCAAAATTATTATTTATTCAAAAGTGTTATTTTTATTATTATTTATTCAAAATTGTTATTTTTATTATTATTTACTCAAAATTGTTATTTCAATTTTACTGCCAAATTTTGTCCAACCTAAAAAAATACTTGCTATAGCATGAATGAATACTAATAGTAACACCTTTTAATTTTCAAATATAACAAGTTACTAATCATTTTTAGAAGAGTTTTACGACAATTCAAAATGGTAGTTATGCCCTTGTGTTTCTTGTTATTCTTCATGTAATTCCTTTTGCTCAATTGTTTTCTTTTTATATTTCATAATGGATTGATTAATCATAACAGATTATTTTTTTTGGCACCATGATAGGTATGAAGGGAATGTGTGTAGTCACTTCATATGCCACTAGAAATGTTAGCTACAGTTGAATTAATGAATGATTAATTCCGCGCCTTGATGTAAAGTAGATGACTACCCTTGCTTCTTCATTTAAATAAAGTTGTTTTCATTTTGCTCGCACTTATGTCATTTCATGATGGATTTCGTAATCAAATTCTCTTGCACCGTGAAATTCTTATAGTGTGTGTTGATTCATAAAACTTTATCGCACAACGATCGTCCTTGATGTTTGTTGAATTAGCATATTTAGTTGATCTGGATTGTGTCGGGCGGGATGTAGACACCTCCATGTTCCTCAGAACAATCACCATCCCTGAGACCTTAAATGGTTAAAATCAATGGGAACCTAGGCTTGAGCGTTGCTTATGTGTCTTGGAGGTCCTAACCATTGCAGGGTAGGACGGGCGGGTAGTCAGTCTTATTATTTACTTCGGTTGATTGTTGTTCATTGCTGGCAGATGTTGATGTGCATCTTAGATATTTATGTTAATATCGCAGTTGCATGCATCATGATTCGTCATCATGTGGCGGCAGACTATAATGTCTTGTTACCCTTGTACACATGCACACACACACAAAAAAAATTGCAATTGTTATAAGAGGTTTGTCATCGTAACGAGGAGGTTTGTTACATTGGAGGAATCTATAATGAGGAAAGTTTACAAGTTTTTCTCCCCTTTGAGGGTTTCCCTGAGGAGATATCTTATTGTTCTGTGGATATCTATCTTTCAGTTGTGATCCTTTTGCATATTAAATAATAATAGAACAATATAATACTTTAACTATTGGAAAAACAAAAAGAAATCAACATCAACTACACTCATTCATAAGAAGACAATAAAAGAGGCAAAAAATTTCTTTTTAACATAAGTTATGATTTTGTAAAATGAAAAACCCTAACCCTAAAAAATGATGTGTCAAAAGGAATTCAAGTACTAAGGAGGCTACTTGATATGTCAACTTATTGAGAGTGCAACTTTCACATACAAAATCCATTTAGGGAATTTCTTGGACCATTACAGAAGTTAAACCATGTTATATTTATTTTTTATGCCAATCGAGCAAATATTTTTTTGGCCTATTTCAACTACCAAAATTGCAATTCAAATACCCTAAATATGCACTCAAATTTTGAGACTTGAATAAGTATAGTAAAATTTCCAAGCTGTGGAACCATTATAAACTAGTAGAATAGGTGGGTGGCCACTAGTATCCACCTAGATTAGTTCTCCCCCTTTAGGAGGTAATGGTCCCCATTTCATGAAGTTCCTCCATGATATGGGCAAACCTCTTCTAAATCTATCTCCTAGTGAGCCACTTGTCTTGGTGAAGGAGTTTCCTTACTTTGACAACCTAATATAGTTGAATATATTTTTGGTGAGTTCCTTTCATCTTGGTTTCCATAACGTGGTAAATTTTTTCATGCTCAATGCAGTTAAAATTGAGTTATGTAGGGGCTAGGTTATTAGTCACTTCTCAGGTGTCCAAAAGAGGTGGAAAAAATGATCAAAGAAACTCCACATTAAATACAAGGTGCAAGCCAAGAAAAGGGGTGATAATTAATTTCAAACCACAGCCTTGGTGATGGTGTAAGGACCATATGAGAGTGCATGGATCTATGGGGTATTATAAATAAATCTTGATGAAAATGAAACCATACCTTATCGCCCACCTAAAACTTGTGTGGAACCCATTACTAATCATGTCCATGCTTGTAATCGACATTAACTTTATACAAAATATAATGATCTTAGTGTTGGATGTTATAGATCCATTCAAAAAAAATAATTTCTATATTAACCCTAGTATGAATATGGTAGGATCCTTCTTATGTAGATGTAATGGGCATAACTATGTCAATTGGGGATAATGGATAGAACCCTGAACACATTTCAAAAGTGCTATGGAGAATAGAGTTATGAAGGGATATGTTGTGGGTACATTGAACACAAGGAAGAGTCTCATCCCATGTGCATGGATTTTTGTATTTATACATTCTTAATACATGCACAACCATCCTATATCATGGATGATTTTAGGGGCTAAATTTTGCTCATGGGCTAATTTTACATGGTTTTACCCAAAAAAATATTCGCTATTCTAAAAATTATTCGCCCAAATCTTATACGATAAAATTATTTTACCTTAAAGTTCGCCAAAAGTTTATACAAACTACATAAAATCCTTAGAAATTTGAATATTTTTACAAAAATATCACCAAACATTTATAGTTGTCATATGAAGGATTAGTAAGATTCGCTAAGGTTTCTACTGTTTAAAATAATTTTTCATTCTTAAAATCATCCCTGATCCTATTGTCTACCTCTATTTGTCCATCATTTTCAAGGTACAAGGAAATATATTTGGTTATCTTAGTGTGCATAAGTGACCATAGGTTGGACAAGAAAGTACCTAGGAATGTACTATTTGCATTTTAAATGATTGTCCATGGGTGGCCAAAATGAACCCAAACATGCACAAAGCAGAGATTAGCAGTGACCTTTGGTACAATACACTTCACGCAGGCTATCGAAATGGCCATCTTGGATAATCAATCAATAACTATAGATATGCAGTCATTCTCATCTTTGGTTGAAGGTAGGCCAAACATGTAGTCCATGGATATGAACTCCACAATTTATCTAGTGTATATAGAGGAGTGTAAAACCCCTACTTCATGATGGCAGGTTTGGTGATGACATCGGTAATGCATGATTAGGTAAACCTATGGAATATTGTTATATATTTTCTAACTAGAAGTACTTCTATAGAACTACCACTATCTTATCCACATTGAAGTAGCCTACCACCCAACTATAATGTGCCTCCCAAATCAGATTCTCATGCTAACTTGAAGGAACATAGTGATGTGCCATATTCCATAAAAATTAATCCTCATGATGAAAATCTAAGATCGGTTTACCCATGCCCATTGTTCAATAGATAACAATGAAATTATGATTGTTGTCATAAGATTGGCTCTAGCTATAAGTCTCGTTTCAACAAGAGTTGAGTGTCATGGTCATTGTCACAACTAAATCTTATATGGGATAGTCCATAATGCAATTTATGCTACCCTTATGTAATGTTTAGATGGAACTATTGTAGGTATGTCGATAAATTTTGATGGTGTTCATTCTATAATGTTCCCTACATATACATGATTTGGAGTGGCATGCGATCAATGTGGATGATTTTATCCTCCCACAAAATGTAATGCTTCCATTGGTTATTAGTATACACAATGGAGTACATATCTTTGTCATAGGTGGGGTTACCTGTGAACTGTGCCAGAGAGTGTCTCACTATGATATGCCACCATATGCCCTTTGTAAGTGAGGAATGCATTGATAGTATAATTTGAATCATCTATATCAATCTTGAATGGTTGTACCCAATAACTCCATCTCAATTTGGATGTACCTTGTATGCCATTACAATACTTTAGAACCAAGTGCCACTTGGAGTATATGATACCCAACTTTGAGCATAAGGTATGAAATATATTGGTGTTCTACGACACCATATAGACTCTCTCCTACTGTAGAGATACTCATATCATGTGTTGGTCATCATAGTTTCCAACATGGTAAAATTCTTTCTTGAGGACAAGAACAAAATCTACCAATGTGGGTTCTATCATAAATTTTGTAGGATCATCTCCAACATGTCTCTCTTGTAGCTATCCCACAAATCATTAACATGGGTAAGGTACTTAAGGAGTGTCAAGGTGATCCTTTTTCTACCAATTTTGTTTTAATAGAGTAACAACCCTATAGCATATTTAACGATTCCTTGAAATCATCTATTTCTATATAGACTTCAAATAAAGGGATGTCAAGGTTAACTTTTACTTTGAAGGTTTTCTCATTGCTAAAATGGATACATGTTGAAGGTATCTCTTCCACCTTTGGAAATTAATGAAGGATCTAGATGAAATTTTACATCTCTATCCCAATCCAAATGGGTTTAACTGATTAATTTGTTTACTTCACTATTTCAATAATTTATACAAAGCTAGTAAGTTCCCCTGGTATATTGAATACTTATCTTTGTGGCTTTAAGTTGTTTTTCTTATAGATCTTTTATAAACCAAGAAAATAGTCTAACAATAAAGGAAATATTAGGTTGACTCTAAATTATATAAATAAGGCTACTAACAATTTGTTGATAGAACATAGTGTCGACATTTAGAGAATCACACTCCTTGGTTAGCTTCCATTTTGATCGATAAGGTGTAGGAGAGGGTTTACAATATTCCAATCTCAAATTTTGTAAATGATTTGGAGATATTTAGGTTGAGGAATAAAGTTACCTTCATCCAATTTTAATACTTGGATGACCAAAAAGAAATGCAGTAGACCAAGGTCACTCATGTCAAATGTATTAACTAACTATTTCTTTGAACCCAAAACTAAATTAACATTGCTTTCATCAATAGCTAGTTCATCCACATATAATGCAATAATTAGTGTTTCACCATTTACCTGCAATACATATATACCATGATTTAATTAACAACATTTGAAGCCAAGATTCAGGAAGAAGTGGTCTATCTTCCCATACCATGCCATTGAGGCCTATTTCAAAAAAGACAAAAATTTATTCCATTGGAATACAAGACTACCATTCTTATCAAAATCATGGGTTGCACCATATAAATATCCTCAATAAAATCACCATGTAGAAAACAAATTTTAACATACATCTCATGTACCTCCCATCTAAATTAAGGAGCAAGTGAAACAATCATTCAAACATAGTTCATCTTTGCAACTGGGGTAAAGGTCTTAATATGGTTGACGTCTTTTTCTAAGAAAATCCCTTAAATAACAAATGAATATTATGCCTTTAAGCATCACCTTTAAATGTGAATTTAGCATCACCTTTAAATGTGAATTTGATCTTGTAGACCCATCAACATTTTAGTACTTTAGATCATCCCATAATTTATATTATTAAAGAATAAACCATACAAATTACTTGAGAGTACTGAAAACTATTTCAAATGCAAATGTACTATTTGTTGCATCATGACCACATATATATTCTTAAATTTTAACTCAATTAACCCAACTAACAATATAAAACTCATAAATAAATTATCTAAACATGTATTATTTTGTTCAGGATATTCTCTTACACCATGCAATTATTACTTACATTATATGTTAGATTTGATATATTCTACATATGTAAAAGAAAAATGTGTTGTATTTGGCTTTAATTTCCCTTTTACAAATTTATACCATGTAATCTTTTCAAATTATTTTTATTTAATAATTTACAAGTATTTATCAAGTTGATGTTTTCTATATAAGTGAAAAGTTGATGTTTTCTATATAAGTGAAAGGAAAAAGTAGTTGTAATTTTTTATTATTTAATTTTATATAAAAAAAAAAAAAATTAATTATTTATTTTTATTAAAAATATTTGAGACTCTAAAGTTATTAAGAATCAATAATTGATTTTATATATGTGTTATATAAGAAGAAGTGATATAGTGTAATACTTCTTTTTAATTAAGAGTTATTAAGAATTAATAATTGTTTTGATATATGTGCTATATAAGAAGAAGTGATATAGTGTAATACTTTTTCTTAATTTTTCTTGAGAGTTATTAAGAATCAATAATTGATTTGATATAGGTGCGATATGAAGAGGTGATATAGTGTAATACTTTTTCTTAATTTTTCTTGAGAGTTATTAAGAATCAATAATTGATTTGATATATGTGCGATATAAGAAGAAGTGAAATAGTGTGATACTTCTTAATTTTTCTTTTGTAGAATTAGTATCAATTTTATATTAAATTCAGATTTTTTTTTCACATTTTTTTTATTGAAAAAATTGTAGATTTAACAATTTTGTGTGCTATATAGTATTTAAGACATTTATAGAGGAGAACACATGTTGTATATGTGTTATATATAAAGAAGAGATATAGTATAATAATTTTCTTTAATTTTTAGTTTATAGAATTAGTGTCAATTTTGTATTAATTTGTGATATTTTCCTTTTTTTTATTGAAAAGATTGTAGATTTAACAATTTTATGTAAAAAAAAATATTTAAAACATTTGAAAAGAAAAAAAACATGTTTTAAAAATGATATAGATAAAAATGCATTTATGAATGATTTGTTGTCATGTTGTGATGCACATAATAGTTATATATATTATATACAGAGAATGTGTTGATATATTCTACATATGAAAAGAGAAATGTGTTTTATTTGGCTTTAATTCCTCTTTTACAAATTTATACTATATCATCTTTTCAAATTATTTTTATTTAATAATTTACAAGTATTTATCAAGTTGATGCTTTTTATATAAATGAAAGGAAAAAGTAGTTGTAATTTTCTATTATTTAATTTTATATAAATTAAAATGTTTTTAATTATTTATTTTTATTAAAAATATTTTAGAGTTGAGAGTTACTAAGAATGAATAATTGATTTGATATATGTGCTATATAGGAAGAAGTGATATAGTGTAATACTTCTTCTTAAATTTTTTTTTGAGAGATATTAAGAATTAATAATTGATTTGATATATGTGCGATATAAGAAGAAGTGATATAGTGTGATACTTCTTAATTTTTCTTTTGTGAAATTAGTGTCAATTTTATATTAATTTCAGTTTTTTTTTTCACATTTTTTTTTATTGAAAAGATTGTAGATTTAACAATTTTGTGTACTATATAGTATTTAAGACATTTATAGAAGAGAAGACATGTTGTATATGTGTTATATATAAAGAAGAGATATGTGTTATATATAAAGAAGAGATATAGTATAATACTTTTCTTTAATTTTTAGTTTATAGAATTAGTGTCAATTTTGTATTAATTTGTGATATTTTCCTTTTTTTTTATTGAAAAGATTTTAGATTTGACAATTTTATGTAAGAAAGAATATTTAAAATATTTGAAAAGAAAAAAACATGTTTTAAAAGTGATATAGATAAAAATGCATTTATGAATGATTTGTTGTCATGTTGTGATGCACATAATAGTTATATATATTATATACAGAGAATGTGTTCATATATTCTACATATGTATAAGAGAAATGTGTTTTATTTGGCTTTAATTCCCCTTTTACAAATTTATACTATATCATCTTTTCAAATTATTTTTATTTAATAATTTACAAGTATTTATCAAGTCGATGTTTTCTATATAAATGAAAGGAAAAAGTAGTTGTAATTTTTTATTATTTAATTTTTGTTATAAATTAAAATCTTTTTAATTATTTATTTTTATTAAAAATATTTTAGATTTGAGAGTTATTAAGAATCAATAATTGATTTGATATATGTGCTATATAAGAAGAAGTGATATAGTGTAATACTTCTTCTTAATTTTTCTTGAGAGTTATTAAGAATCAATAATTGATTTGATATATGTGCGATATAAGAAGAAGTGATATAGTGTGATACTTCTTAATTTTTCTTTTGTGGAATTAGTGTCAATTTTATATTAATTTCAGATTTTTTTTATTGAAAAGATTGTAGATTTAACAATTTTGTGTATTATATAGTATTTAAGACATTTATAGAAGAGAACACATGTTGTATATGTGTTATATATAAAGAAGAGATATAGTATAATACTTTTCTTTAATTTTTAGTTTATAGAATTAGTGTCAATTTTGTATTAATTTGTGACATTTTCTTTTTTTTTTATTGAAAAGATTTTAGATTTGACAATTTTATGTAAGAAAGAATATTTGAAATATTTGAAAAGGAAAAAACATGTTTTAAAAATGATATAGATAAAAATGTATTTATGAATGATTTGTTGTCATGTTGTGATGCACATAATAGTTATATATATTATATACAGAGAATGTGTAAACAAAACACACTGGTAATGGATCAATTATGGGCACTTGGTTGTCCAACTTTTAAAATCTATAAATCACACAATGTGGTGCATGTCAATTTTAATGGGATGATTTCTATTTCAAAAATATGTGTAAAGTTTTTTTAAATTACAAAAAATAACACAAAAAATGTTTAATTCTAAAGCAAAATTTTCATAATATCACATTAATAACTAAATACATTCATAAACACCTCTATGTTATAAATTTGATAACCAGGAAGAAAATATTACATTAGAGATATGAAGTTACACCATGTCATAGATTTATATATAAAGCAACAAAGCATTTCATCAGAGAAGTTACATCATATTATAGATTTGTATATAAGGCAACAATACATTTTATTGGAGTTTTATAATTATGAAGATTTTTGTATAAGGAAACAATGTATTTTATTAGAGTTATGTAATTGTTTTATGTTAGGAATTTGGATACATAAAAATATATTACATTGAATTTTTACTTTATTCTTTTAAAATATAGAATTTATAAATATGTCTTTTAATGTTAATTTTATATTTTATTTATGTGTATATCTTAAAAGATTACAAGTTTTAAGTGTTTATTGAAGTAGGGTATGTACATCTTAAAATTTAGGAAGGGATACTTTACTTTACAAACAAGAAAT